>JBBPBX010000515.1:81755-91934 GCA_038048925.1 Garcialebias charrua
ATATATATATTAGGCATGTAACGGTACAAGTGGGTGTACCGAACCGTTTCGGTACAGCTCGTTTGGTTCGGTCCACCCGCGTACCGTTTCGGTTATTTTTTCACTCATTCAACGTTATTAACGGGGGAATATATGCACCACGGAACTAAACTTCCTGGACGCGTTTCAGCACGGAGCTATTATCGCGTAGCACGCAAAGCACGCGCAGCATTTAGCCGTTAGCACTTCGTGTACTGTCTCCTGTTTGGGAACGTTATGGCTTTCTTGACAAGCGCACATCCAAAGCTGTGTGGAAATGTTTTCACAAGACTGGATCTGTAGCAACACGTCGAACGTGAATGCGTTGGAAACGACGTCACGTGAACGAAGAAAAGCACTCAGCTTGTTACAAACTGCGCTAACAGCTGCATTAAAACTACTTCATCAGGTGATTCAGATCGGTCCAGAGCAATAACACAAACTGTATGAGTTTTTAAATCTCTGAATCTAAGTCTGAATGTTGTTTATGTGCAGGCTTTAAAGTTACTGATCCTTGCTACGAGACATTCATCACGTCAACACTTAAGTCAAAAAGTTCAACACTTTATGAAAAAACTAAAACTGATGTTGTCAACAACAAGTCCTGGAGCTGATTTAAGCCTTGCCCTGATGATGAGTGAGAGATTCAACCGTTCAAGAGGTATTGTTCTTTTATTATAATTATTATTTATTATTATTTAAAATCATAATCTTATTAACTTGTTTTTTTTACCTCTGTGTTTTATTTCCAGTCTTGGACAGAGGTAGCATCTCTCTTCCACTTCAGGGACAGACATCCACCAGAGATCACCTGCTGCAGCTAAGAAGTGTGTGATGACTGAACTCTGAACTTTTCCAGGACCTGTCCCACTTGGAGGAGCAGGTCCAAGAGGTTGTGAGTACAGTAATGAGGACAAATACAGCCACACTGCTGCTACTGGACAAAAACTTGATTAGTTAGATCATAAACAGTCTGTTGCTGCTTATTGTTCTGGTTCTGACTGTTATTGTATTTATTAAGATTTTTATTATTGTTAATATACAGTAGTTTATTTATTGTAGAGTGCTGTTTATTTAAAATATCATCCAAATGGGTCACTTTTATTTATTACTACAATACAATACAGTACAAATGTATTTTTGGCATATTTTCAAAATAAACATTTTGTAAGTCTTTATTTTGTCTTTTTTTTTTTTGGTACCGAAAATAAACCGAACCGAGCCTTCCTTGTAGTTGAACCGAACCGAAATGTGATTTTAGCGTACCGTTACACCCCTAATGAATATATATATATTATTTTGCCAAAATAATTAACAATCACAAAAATAATCCCAAAGTTTTGTTTTCCACCATTGACAATCTGATTAACCCTGACTTTACTGCCTCTCCAAATACTCCAACTAACTCTCTCTGTGAGCAGTTTGCAAATCACTTCAGAGGTAAGATCGAGTCAATTAGAGCTAACATTTTATCTGAACAAAATACTGGTATTAAATCTACTGAATGTTTGGTTTTACCTGAGAAAGTACTGGACAAGTTTGACGTGGTTGATGCAGAGATGCTCGGCAGAGTTTTCTCACAAGTCAAACCAACCACCTGCCTCTTGGACCCAATTCCCTCATCACTTTTTCATTCATGTTATAAATTCTTTGAGAATGAAATTTTAAACATTGTAAATTGTTCTCTTCAGATGGGTGTCTTCCCCATTGCCTTTAAAAAGGCTGTGGTGAAGCCCCTTCTGAAGAAGAGTAATCTAGATCCTAGTGTTTTTAATAATTATAGACCTGTATCCAACTTACCATTTTTAAGTAAAATCTTAGAAAAGATTGTTTTTATTAAATTAAATATTTTTTTAAATGATGCCGGTATTTTAGAAAAGTATCAATCTGGTTTTAGGACGAAACACAGTACAGAAACAGCCCTATTAAAAATTGTGAATGATTTAAGGTGTAATCTGGATTCACACAAGCTCTCAGTCCTTGTTCTATTGGATCTGAGCGCAGCCTTTGATACAGTAGATCATCAAATTCTTTTAAATAGATTACAACACCTGGTCGGTCTTTCTGGTACTGTTCTTCTGTGGTTCAGCTCCTATCTCACAGATAGAACATTTATGGTAAGTATGGATACATGCTCCTCACAGATCCATGAAGCTAACTATGGTGTACCCCAAGGCTCTATTTTAGGCCCCCTACTTTTTAATTTGTACATGCTGCCGCTTGGTGGAGTCATCAGGAGCCATGGGATAAGTTTCCATAGTTATGCTGATGACACACAGCTATACATCTCATTATCTCATGATGACCCCCGGCCAATCACTGCACTTTTTAATTGCATTACAGACATAAAGTCCTGGATGGCACAGAACTTTCTCCAGCTAAACCAGGACAAAACAGAAGTTTTAATCATTGGACCTGAGGTTCAAAAAGAAAATACAATTCAGAGATTACAATCTCTGTCTTTACAACCTTCTAAAAAAGTAAGAAGCCTGGGAGTTCTTTTTGACTCTGAGCTTACTTTTATTCCTCATATTAAAGGTTCAGTATGCAGTTTCTGTAGAACTGCNGAGCCACAGAGCAGCTGGAGCTACATCATCATCATCAACATCATCATCATCAACATCATCATCATCAACTTTATTCAACAGACTCGTGGTCCACAAAGAAACATAACACACACAACACATACAGAAAGAATAAATAAGAAAAATATATATAATAAAAATAAAATCTTATATAAGACTTGCATACCAATGATTCCACAGAGCAGACTGGTATGTTAGCGCACTGACAGAGGGAACGTTACAAGAAGACTGTTCATGGAGCTGCACAAACAACGCATAAACTTTTACATCAAATTTCTCATGAGCGCCTGAAACGTTCTGACATACAAAACATTTCACTTGCACTGCTGAAGCTGGGTTTCTTGAGCAGGTCTACAGAACCGGTCCATTTAAATGGATCCATCAGGAGACCCCCAGCGGTCCACCTTCCTACAAGAACCAGCAGGAATGTTTACATTTCCTTAATTTAGTGAAATCAGCTGGAACTTGCATGAGAAACTGATTTTACAGATTTTAGTTTCAACAACAATAATCTGAACTTCATGTATATTTCAGAGAACTGAACTTCAGAGAACTGAACTTCAGAGAACTGAACTTCAGAGAACTGAACTTCAGAGAACTGAACTTCAGAGATCTGTCTCATGACCAGTTCAAACCAGTTTGTATTGGTCAAGATGGGGCTGAGATGGTGTAGAGGCAGGGCAGCCGGCTCAGGACCAGAAGGTCTGGGGTTCGATCCCCGGTCACTGCATACCTCGTTGTGTCCCCTCGTTGTGTCCCTGGGCAAGACACTTAACCCCGAGTTGTTCCCGGTAGGTCTGGATGGCGCCTTGCATGGCAGTCTGCCACTACCGGTGTATGAATGGGTGGATGGCTGGTAATGTAAAGTGCTTTGGGG
This sequence comes from Garcialebias charrua, assembly GCA_038048925.1. Classification (NCBI taxonomy): domain Eukaryota; kingdom Metazoa; phylum Chordata; class Actinopteri; order Cyprinodontiformes; family Rivulidae; genus Garcialebias; species Garcialebias charrua. Next base: position 85,236 of record JBBPBX010000515.1, read on the forward strand.
CCCCTCATAGGGGCTGGAAAGCACTACAGTATATAAATAAGCTCCATTTACCATTTATTATGGTCAAGGGTTTGTTTTTAATCAAATAATAGAAAAGTGAAGGTGCATTGTGACCTTTGAACTCCCGACAGCGTCACTTATAAAACGACAGGTCAGACTTTTTAATAAATCAGTGATCTGTCAGAAAACTAGTTTCTATTACTGGTTCTGATCAGAGCCATATAAAGTATACTATACATCCATATATATATACATATATACTATATATATGGCTCTGGTTCTGATGGGTCAGTTGGACTCAGAGGTTCTGATGGGTCAGTTGGACTCAGAGGTTCTGTAAAGAACCCAGAAGACCTTCAGCCTGGTCTCTGACTGCCGCAGCCTCTGAGCAGGGCAGTGGTAAAGCTGCTTGTTGATGTTTGTTGTTGTTGTTTACTTGTTTGTGAGCGGACAGCGTGTAAACATCAGCTCAGTCCAGCAGAACAATGAGCTGTTTACATCTGAAGCTAACTCGTTAGCATGCTAATTAGCACGGAGCAGGCGGTCTCTTCTGACAGCCCTGTTGTTTGTTTGTTTGTTTGTTTGTTTGTTTGTTTGTCTGTTTGTTTGTTTGTCTGTTTGTTTGTTTGTTTGTTTGTTTGTCTCTGTGCTCGACAACATGCTGGAGGCTACAGTCACAGGAAGGCCTGGTTCTGCAGCGGCTACATCCAGCTCCGTTAGCATTAACGGCGGAGCTCGCTCCACTTCTGACCAGAACCGGGCCAGGTCCCACCGAACCGGACCGAGCCCGGTCCGCTCCTCCACTCCAGGCCCAGGCATGAGGCACCGCCACCGGCCTGCCGGGGTGAGGATGAGCGGCTGGTCACCAGCAGAACCAGAACCTGCACGAACCCCGAGCCAGAACCCGGAGGCAGCGTGCGGGTCACACGGAACCGAGTGTCACGGCTTACCTTCGAGGAAACAGCTTCTGTTGTGGGCCATGTTCATGCCATGACCCGGTTCGAATGACACCGCTGCTCATCCACGGATCAGGCCAGCAGCTCGGCCGTTTGAAGCCGAGTAGCTGCACCAAACCGGAAATCACACCGTAAACGGAAGTGACGACACTACACTTAAAAAATAAAAGCATAACTAAGATAACAATTACTGTACAGTAGACCAGACATTTTAATAGAAATACAGCAAACATTATTCAGGATACTGTACAGAGGATGGGATTAACAGTTATATTTATTTGGGTTCCAGCTCACATTGGGATTAAAGGTGCAGTCTGCAGTTTTTGTAGAACGCAGCACTTAGAAAAATTTTCAACAGGGAAAGCATTCTGATCCCTCCCCCTCAGAGCCATATATGGCTCTGCTCCCCCTTCTCTCGCTGAAATTCAAATTCAAGCTCTGTTTTTATTGGCTGGTTAAAAACTCTGTTTTTATTGGCTGGTTAACGGCGGGTCACTGTGGTTTTTAAAAATGCTTTTAGTAACACCAGGAGAAGCAAGGGGACTATAGTTTTTTTCAGAGATTACTTTGTCTAACATCAGTCTGTCAGGAGATAGTGACAGAGTGAAGAAATATGTTAAAAATATATTTTTAGAAAACTTACAGACTGCACTACTGAAACTGCAGACTGCAGCTTTAAGGGTAACGAAATGGCAGATAGGGAAACAAAAAAGGCAACAACAGGACAAGTCAATTTTACAGTTAGTACAAGCACATCAGAAGCAAAAAGTATAAATAAACAAAAATTGAGGGAAAGGTGGCAGAAAGAATGGGATGAAGATAACAAAGGAAGGTGTTATTATAAGATTCAAAAAAGAGTAGGAAGAAAAAAATAGAAGAGAGGAGAAACTATTATCAAGGTTAAGATTTGGACATACAGTAATGGATTGGACATAATGGACTTAACAGTTCGCTATACAGAATACAGCAACATAATATTGGAAACTGTCAATATTGTGGAGAAAATTCATTCATTCATTCAACCTTTATTTAGTCAGATAAATCTTTTGAACCTCATGGGCTCATTTACGAAAGCGACCTGCTAAAACTAAAAAATGAGACAATCCATCCATCCATCTTCTTCCGCTTATCCGGGGTCGGGTCGCGGGGGTAGCAGCCTAAGTAGGGAGGCCCAGACTTCCCTCTCCCCAGCCACTTGGAGCAGTTCCTCCGGGGGAATCCCAAGGCGTTCCCAGGCCAGCCGAGAAACATAGTCCCTCCAGCGTGTCCTGGGTCTTCCTCTGGGTCTCCTCCCGGTGGGACATGCCCGGAACACCTCACCAGGGAGGCGTCCAGGAGGCATCCTAACCAGATGCCCGAGCCACCTCAACTGGCTCCTCTCGATGTGGAGAAGCAGCGGCTCTACTCCGAGTCCCTCCCGGATGACTGAGCTTCTCACCCTATCTCTAAGGGAGAGTCCAGACACCCTGCGGAGAAAACTCATTTCAGCCGCTTGTATCCGAGATCTTGTTCTTTCGGTCATAACCCAAAGCTCATGACCATAGATGAGGGTGGGAACGTAGATCGATCGGTAAATTGAGAGCTTTGCCTTTTGACTCAGCTCTCTCTTCACCACGACAGACCGGTACAGCGCCCGCTTCACTGCGGACGCTGCACCTATCCGCCTATCGATCTCACGCTCCAGTTTTCCCTCATTCGTGAACAAGATCCCGAGATACTTAAACTCCTCCACTTGGGGCAGGACCTCCTCCCCGACCCGGAGAGGGCATGCTACCCTTTTCCGGCTCAAGACCATGGCCTCGGATAAAAAATGAGACAATATAACATATTTTAGTATGTAGAAGATGGTAAAATGGTAAATGGAGCTTACTTATATAGCGCTTTCCAGCCCTCTATGAAGGGCCCCAAAGCGCTTCACAGCACCAGCCATCCACTCATTCATACAGACATTCATACACCGGTAGCAGTAGACTGCCATGCAAGGCGCCAGCCAGTCCTACCGGGAGCAACTCAGGGTTAAGTGTCTTGCCCAGGGACACAACGACACATGGTGTGGGAACTCGGGATTCGAACCTCCAACCTTCCAATCGAGGGACGACTGTCATTTCCACTATGCCACGGCCGCCCGTGATATATGATAGAAAGGAGATTAATGTTGGAAGAATTTAGGAGAAATAAAGAAATGTTTGATTTAATAAATACTGTATACTACAGGGGAATTCAGATAGTAAAAGTGTGCAGATTTTAATTAGATTTTTCTGGAAAACAAAGGTGATTAACAGAATACAGTATAACAGTACAGTATAGAATAAAATAGACATTTTAAGCCACACTCCATACTGGTAGGTGGCGGTAATGCAACCTCAACGTTTTTTGCCAACCGCCAATAAAACCTCAACAAGAAGAAGAAGAGATACCAATTTGTTATTTTCTGTTTGTGGTTATTCTAACACAAAGCAAGGACATTGTTGTTTAAATCAATGTAACTTGTTAAAAAAAATCTGTATGCTTCTCTTATGGTTGTCTATTGTTGTTTCTGTTGTCATCATTCTTTGTTGAAACCAGGTCTCTCTTGTAAATGAGTCTCGTATTAAGTGGGATGAAGCTGCCTCTTCTACATTTTTCATTAGGTTGACTTAATGAAAAATGTAGAAGAAACTGTTCAGGACTTTAAAAACATCCTGTCCTTTAAGCTCAGAGTCCTCAATTAAAGTCCCAGAAATAACATCACAGTTGGTAATAGGTAAAAACTGCAACAAAGTTCAGTCAGGTCCTATAGACGGTTTCTTTGTGTTGAAATGTTTCGTCTTTCATCCAAAAGATTTCATCAAAACTTCAAAGTTCATGCTCAATAATCCATCTTGGATGAAAGACAAAACATTGCAATACAACAAAACCAGCTATATGACCTGACTGAACATGAACTTTGATGTTTTCAACCACTTTGGTACAAACAAGAGTTAACGGGGGAGAGGGCAGACTCCAGAAACCATCTTATCACTATGGTTGGCCCACTATAATAATAATAATAATGAATTCAATTTATAATGCGCTTTTCATTAGTGAAAATCTCAAAGTGCTACACACATTGAATGCTACGCTAATTTGTGGTGTTTTTTCAGTTTCCAATTTCACATGTTGGTGCGTGACTTGTAAGCCTGTATAAAACTTCTCGTTCTCACAGCTTCCATTCAGAATTGAAAAAGACTTCTGGACAGAAGTCGAAACGTTTTCTGCAACAAATAAAGTCCAGTTGATCCTGTATTGAACGCCTTTTTTGATTTCATCATGTCCTGGACGACTGAGAATCTTCACCAGCATATTGAATGCTACACACATTCATACACCGGTAGCGGCAGACTACCATGCAAGGTGCTTTCCAGTCCTACCGGGAGCAAGTCGGGGTTAAGTGTCTTGCCCAAGGACACAACAACACATGGTGTGGGGAACCGGGATTCGAACCGCCAACCTTCCGATCGGGGGACGACTGCCATTACCACTACGCCACGGCCGCCTGTGTGGGTATACTTCTTATGGAACTGAGTTTGTTGCGGCTCCTCGGACTGATGAAGTCCTTTGGATGAAAGACAAAATGTCTCAACACAAAGAAACCATCCAGATGACCTGACTTAACTTTGTTGGATCCTGGACAAAATGTTTGGAGGAACCAGTCCAGTCCGGTTCAGTTCTAGCTCATGGGTCTAAAGTCCGGAAGAGCCTGAGACCCACTGGAATAGTTTTTACTGTGAGCATAGCAAGACTTCAGGGCAAACACAACAGGATCTGAATACAGGGAGTCCTCGACTTACGGCGCCCCCGACCTACGGCAACTCGGACTTACGAACAAGCCCCGTTGAAAGAATGACATTGAGATACGGCACAAAATACGGGACTTACGAACGAACTACGTTGAAAAGTATGTAATCGAGCTACGGCATAAGTGCGTCATTAGGGCACGGTGGGGGAGGGGGTTACCTTGGCTGTTGTTGGTGCATGACTGTGGAAATCTACCACTAGCGGGAGGAGGGGGGGTGGGGTGGCCGGCGGAAGTATACACAGCCGTACTGTACCTGGCAAAACAAAAGGCGGCGGAGGGATACCTACAGGTACTACGGTAGTATTTAAAGGGACGCGCCATTTCGACCCGCGTGGTTGAGTTTCGGCGAGTGAAGAAGAGGACATACGTACAGAGAATTAGTTAGCATTAGCTTTATCGAGTTAGCGTTAGCTTATTGTTATCGAGAACTTTAAAATGGGACCCAAGAGATCCGGAAAGTCAGCGGAGGGCAGCGCGGGTGCGGGTAAGAAGAAACTCAGGAAAACTATAACGCTGGAAACCAAGCTTAAAATAATAAAATTGGCAGATCAGTGCTTGACATTGAGTGCGATTGGAGAGAAGTTAGCGCGTTCCACGGTGGGAACGGTTACAAAGGACAGAGAGAGGATTTTAAAGCATGTGCATGATTCGGCTCCCATGAGGTCCACCATCATTACCAAGCAGAGGACAGGTTTGATTGTGGAGATGGAGAGGTTGCTGGTGCTATTTCTAGAAGACTGTTCTCAAAGGCGTGTGCCCCTGAGTTTGTCTGTGATCAGGGAGAAAGCTAGGATGATCTATCTGAGGCTGCAAGAAGAAGAGAGGAGTCCAGGGAGGTGCAGGGGGGGAGGGGGGTGCACAGAGTGATTCTGGAGAAGGCACGTCAGGCAGCACGTCAGGGGGGGTGATGGGAGAGAGGGGGCAGTGGAACAGAGTAGTTCAACGCCTCCAAAGGTTGGTTTCAGTGCTTCAAAGAGAGAGCCAACTTCCACAACCTGAAGATATAGGGTGAGCATTTAATTTCTCATTTTTATTTTTTAATAGGTAGTCCCCGACTTACGATTTTTTTTCCTTTTTCCTTTTATTACAGTGTTACAACAGCTTAACCGTGTCATGTTTGTGTGCATTTAAACAGGTGAGGCCGCCAGTGCTGACCACGAGACAGCTGAGGCCTTCCCTGACACACTGGCTGAGATCATCAGGGACGGCGGGTACACTGCCCAGCAGGTGTTTAATGTCGATGAGACAGGGCTGTTCTGGAAGCGTTTGCCCAACCGTACCTACATTAGCAGGGAGTCCGGGACGAACGAACAGCACCAGGTCACAAGGTCGGCAAGGAGCGTTTGACCTTGCTGTTCGGGGGGAATGCTTCTGGGGATTGTAAACTGAAGCCTTTGTTGGTGTATCAATTTGAGAACCCCAGAGCCTTCAAAAACATTAATAAAAAACAGTTGCCAGCCTATCCATCCATCCATCCATTTTCGTCTGCTTATCCGAGGTCGGGTCGCGGGGGTAGCAGCCTAAGTAGGGAGGCCCAGACTTCCCTCTCCCCAGCCACTTGGAGCAGCTCCTCTGGGGGAATCCCAAGGCGTTCCCAGGCCAGCCGAGAAACATAGTCCCTCCAGCGTGTCCTGGGTCTTCCTCTGGGTCTCCTCCCGGTGGGACATGCCCGGAACACCTCACCAGGGAGGCGTCCAGGAGGCATCCTAACCAGATGCCCGAGCCACCTCAACTGGCTCCTCTCGATGTGGAGAAGCAGCGGCTCTACTCCGAGTCCCTCCCGGATGACTGAGCTTCTCACCCTATCTCTAAGGGAGAGTCCAGACACCCTGCGGAGAAAACTCATTTCAGCCGCTTGTATCCGAGATCTCGTTCTTTCGGTCACAACCCAAAGCTCATGACCATAGATGAGGGTGGGAACGTAGA
>JBBPBX010000515.1:100873-121585 GCA_038048925.1 Garcialebias charrua
CTTCAAAAAGAAGACAGGCTGTAGGCGAGCCGATTTGCCCTGTTGGCATGCACACAGCTGGATATCTCATAGACTTGGAAGACTTCATGACGTGTCTACTCTGCTGTCATCTGTGGATCTTAAGGACGCATATTTAATTGGATTTATGATAACTGGTTCCTGCTTTTTGGATTCGGCTGGTTCCTGGTCTATCAACATAAAAGGAAGACGTTGGCAGTAAATCTGGACCTGGTCAGGCTGCCTGCCTTACATGATGGCTTGGTTCATGTCTCAGGAGCCCAGACATTTGGCAGAATGGATTAGATCTCTGGGATTTTCTAAGGCACGTTCCATTGGTACGGTCATTTTAATTTGTTCATTTTGGAAGCCAGTGGACCGACACAGACTGAAGGTAGATGTCATTAAAGTTCTGCCTGTCGCCAAAACAATCGTGTTTATCTGACATTTGGCTGGCCTTGACAGGCCGTCTTATCTCAACACACCTGAGAAGTTTTGTAAACTTGATGCTCTCATCCTCCCAAACCTGCTATTGAGGAATTCCACGGACTTTTCAGAGGAGCCCAGCTGAATAAACATTCTGTCATCATTTCAGGACTCTCACCTCTGGCTGTCCTCGGCAGCCCCCACCCCCATGAGTGTGCACAGATCTATAGAGCTTTGGAGCACACGTCACTGTGTGGGGGAGTGTCGGGGGCGTGTCGGGGCGTTCCGGTCTCGACCGCCATCTTTGTTGCCCTCAGAAAAAATAAAAGAAATTCAGGAGATTTCCATCGTTTTCGCGCTGTATCTTCCGTCACGGTTCTGAAAAGCAGCGCAAAATAAAGTGGACTATCGTAATAAGCTTCTCCCAGATGACAAAAAAAAACTACATGGAAAAAAATCGGTATAATTGGAAATGTTGCCCGTTTGAAATAAATAAATAAATGGAGCAGAGACCTGGAGTAATACTTGCCTCCACTGACATTCCCAGTCATTTTAGCAGACCTGGTCTGTGTCAGTGTTTACACCACAAATAATTTTTATAATTACAATTCACTGGGAGAGCTGGTCCAATCTATGAATAGCTGGGTAGATGATTTGGACATTTTTAAATCCCCCAGATTGTAAATACGTTGAAGGTACGTTGTTGGCTCATTAATTTTACATAAATTATTAATATACATGTCTTTCAGAATCAATCAACCTTCTGTATGCTATGAGTATTAGAAATTGTGAACACTTAATTTTTTATAGTATTTTAACTGATTTACAAAGCTCCACGTAGAAAATTACCTTATTTTTAATGACTTGAGCTTGTCTAATGACATGTAGACTTCAAATCTTGATTAGATTACTTTATATATAATATGTATTAAGATGCATATATATTATAGACAAATGTTTCTGTCTTTTCATTCACCATTTTAATTGTGTGTTCACAGGTTCTGCTCTCTGAGTCATGATGAGGGTGATACATTAAAATGCAGCTAGCAGTACAAAATCCAACTCCTGAACTTGGAGCATCTTCTGATGGACTCAGTGCGATCGCTGCTGCCTGGAGAAAGTTCCCTCACAGATACAAGACATGCAGCATCCAGCAGCTGTGGAGGCAGGAGATGAATTTCACCTGAAGAAGCATCGTCCACACTGCACAGGTGCATAATCAAACCACTGTGACCTTGTGTGGACCCACACAGCCATAGCTGGACGTCTGCAGAAAGCATGAAGCTTCCTAAAAATATTTCTCAGAGTTTGTTCTCCAGCTTCAAGGGATACATAATTATGTAAATCATGCTGTTCACTTATATTTGCACATTTTGTGTAGCAATTTTTCTATAAAATGTATTAACTTACACAATGTTCATCACATTGTTACTAGAAATGTTTAATTACATCAAATGTTTACTTCAAAATGGATGTTTCATTTTATGTTTATTTCTTACCTGAAATTCATTCATTCAACTTTTATTTGGACAGGTTAATCCCTGTTAATGAAATTTGTTAATACATCAAATGTTTACTACAAATGTGATCAATTTCATCATGTTTACATGTTAGTGCTGAATTAAATGTTTCATAAATGTTTACCACATTAATTTTTATTAAATGAGAAAAAACAACCACTTGTTATTATTCAACTGTAAAAATATTTCAAAACAACGAGTCCAGCAGCTCCTCTGGGGGAATCCCAAGGCGTTCCCAGGCCAGCCGAGAAACATAGTCCCTCCAGCGTGTCCTGGGTCTTCCTCTGGGTCTCCTCCCGGTGGGACATGCCCGGAACACCTCACCAGGGAGGCGTCCAGGAGGCATCCTAACCAGATGCCCGAGCCACCTCAACTGGCTCCTCTCGATGTGGAGAAGAGGGATTTTAACCTCAGCACATCATTCATTTTATACTTTTGTTGGCTGTAAATGGGACCCTGTATACACAGTTTCATTCCACCTCACGTACAACATGTGATGTGAATGACAAGAACCTTGACTCTCACACAGTCTAATATCAAAGCCTCTGTCAGATAACAACGTCCTTCTGTTATGAGCTTGTCACCTCCATCCCTTGAAGAGAAAAAGACACAGGTATTAGACAGAGTTTTGTGTGACACATTAAACAATGATGACAAAACAAGGAAGTCCTATTTAATACTTTAAATTTACTTTTTCCAGCTGGTTTTTATTCAGCTCTGACCTGTTCTGTAACAGATGACTACTACCTTTCTGTTTGTGCATGAAGAAATTGTTTTATATGGTACTACCTGAGCAACATTGACGGTGTATTTGTAGCTTTTTGCTGCTGGTCCCTGCTCCTCCATCTGCAGCTTCACTGAGCTCTTCTGGAGTTTCCATCCATTTCATATGAAGGTCTGCCTTGACAAGGACGTATCAGAACACAGATCAGTATTAACAGTTTATTTCACAATAACACAGCTGTCCACTCTGTCTAAAATCAGACTACGTTATATAAAAAAATATAAACCCAACCTAAACTAGGCTGACCCACTTCTATGAACTAAACACCGGGACAAAATCGTGGCAAAAATTATGGCACAACTCCAACAAAACGAATTTATACACTCACCAGGATGTCTGGAACAAACTAGCAGTTATTTTGGGACATGGAGAAAGTTATATCAGGACGTTTCACAGCTGATATCAGGACATTCATCTCCTTTTTGTTAGGTCCGACACATGAGCTCCCTCGCGCTGCTTCCAGCAGCGAACAGGAAACAGAAAGTCCGTTTTCTATCTACTTTCAGGTCGTGTGACCGGACATTACATCCAATAACACAGCATGTTTAGACCATTGCAAAACTGTTACAACCTTCTTAGATTCTAACAAAAAAACGAGAGACAGAGCTTCTTTTAGTAGGGCATCAAAAATGGCGATTTCTTTCCCACAATGCTGTGCGCCGCTTTGCGCCGCGGACCAGTGACGTCATGCTCCAAAGCTCTATGAGCTGGCTGCTCAAACCGCCTTTGAGCCCCCCCACCCTCTGCTTAATGTCGGCGTCATTATGTGCTTGTATGCAAGACTTTTTTTCATTAACTTTTTAATGAATTTTTTTGTCTCCAAACCCATGTGTCATTTTTCACCACTTTTATTGTCTGCCCAACAGATCTCACTTGTAAATGAGTCTTCGAGGCTCAATGTGACTTATCTGTTTAAATAAAGGTTGAATGAATTCCAAAAATAAATAAATAAATAAAGGGGTTGTTTGTCTCTGTGTGTCCCTGTGATGGACTGGAGACCTGTCCAGGGTGTCCCCCACCTCTCTCACAGCGACTGCTGGATATGGGCACCAGAGACCCCCCCGTGACCCAAAAAGGAAGAAGTGGGTAAAGATAATGCGGATGGTGTAAAAAAGGCCTAGGAAAAACACTAAAATCCCTACTTTTCAGAAAATACATGATTGTAGTACAGTATTGTACAACGTGTACAACGTGTACAGAGTGCTAGTTTGTGGTATTTTAAGTTATGTTTTGAAAATGTGGTCATAAATGTTATAGCTGAACTGCTTTTTGTTTTGCAACTGTGTTTTATTGAGTGTGAAGCTGTTCACCTCCAGACTTCATTTGTCACACTCCAGCTCCAGCACTGGATGTCACAACGATTGAAACCAGGCACTGAGGCTGTCCTGTACTGGCTGCGCCCCGTCTGCTCAGCAGTGGCTGTTTCAACAAACCTGTTCCTCCCACTGGAGTGGAAAAACACACGGGCAGGTTCAGGATCACCATGGTTTAGTTCATCTAAAATCAGTGGGAAAAAGCAGTCAGAAATATACATTAACAAAACTCTAATAAATGTATGTTTCCAAAATGACCTGCACCTGGAACACCTTGCAACAGGAAGTGAAGCTGTCCACCTTAATTTACTGTATTTATGGTTTTTTTAAACATTTGATCATGTCAATGGAAAAATTAAGGCAAATTGTTTTTAGTATTTCACCCTATTTCACAGCACCCTGCTCTTATTGTAACTGCATTTGTACTGTAGTTTATTGTTGTCATTGTTTATTAGTGTTGCCTGTACTTTACATGTTCTGTCTGGAACAGGCCTCTCTTGTAAATGAGTCCTCGTGGCTCAATTAAACTAACCTGTTTAAATAAAGGTTGAGTGAATAAATGAATGAATGACCTATCAAGTGTTTTAAACATGATCATGTTGAGTATAACTTCATGTGAAATGGCTAAAGACAAAAACACATTTTAAATCAACCTCCATACTAAATTAGAAATTAGATTTTGATCATTATTTGCTTTTTTAGATAAATTGAACACTAAATGTCCTCCAGCTCAGTTAAAGGTCTTTAGATGTTTTTTTTTATTATCCCACAGGGAGGAGGAGGAGATTAGTTTCATCAGGGTGTGGTCTGAATAAGATCAAGATACTAATCTTGAGAAAAGCCTAAGACCTGAACAGTGGGTCCAGATGAGCTGCTGGACATGTTCAACTGTTGGTTATTAATGTTCTTGACACTGAGTTGGAACGTTCTTTTATATTCGAGTCTCTTTCTGTGATCAGCACCCCAGAGGAGTTATTTGAGCGTTGTCTTACAGTCGAAGTAAGGTTGACCATAATGAAATGTGCTAAACCGATTTTATTCATCAGTTCTTTACAAATGCTAATGAAAATGGAAGAGTTCGTTTCTCAAACTGATCGTGGTTGTAGCTCTTATGTTTGAATAAAACGATGAAGAATTATAAAAAGTCCTGATTTGAAATGTCTGTTACATTCATTTAAAGTAAATTAAGCAACTTTTTCCCCTAAAAGTGCTAAAGTTCTGAGTTTAAACATAATTTTAAGTATTTTTGAATCTTTTGTTCTTTATGTAGCTGTGTGTGACTAAACCGAAGCAGGAGACACGTCACAGAGCTACATGTGTTGACCTGGACAGTTGACATTTTATCTCCACAGACTGCCCACGGCCGCCTTCACAGTCTTGCTTTTCACCTTTTTAATTAGCTTTGTCCCCGTTAGCCCGTCAGCTGAATACATTAAACATTTAGGAAGGGATGTGGGGTGAATTTGCTGCACAGATAGGACCAAAGCCAACGGCAATTTGATTAGGCCATTTAGACACTTTTTAATCCTTTAGCTGTAGCTCTGACACAGAATGAGTCCTGGTTCGGGATCCTGAGGGAGCAGACTTGGGAAACTAATTTGCTTTAAAAGTAACAGAAGGCTACACAGTGACGCTTCTTTTATTTTTTTTACACAGATTCCCAACCAGGATACTTTTAGTTCATTATCTGAAGCTGATCTTAGTAAAGCGTGCGCTGTGGCGGTGCAGTAATGAGTGCAGTTTTAGAGTTCTCATCAGCAGCGTTGACACACCAGCTCCTGCCATCTGCCAAGAAACGACCTGAGACCATTCCACGTCTCTGAAGGAAGGTTATTAATACCCATACACGCCTGTAACACGACACCAGCAACGAGATGGTTCTTACTCGGGCTGGATGTTTTCATGAATGGGGCTCCCAGAGAGACCTCAAGCCTTGTGATCGTCGGTGAGGCCAGCACCCAGGAAAAGACAGGACTCAGACGCCAGGCTTGGGTTGGATATATTTATTTCCTCAAGTCATTTGCAGTGCAAAATAGACCTCCAAGTAACAAAATAATCACAGATATATTGAAAAGAGCAATGCAGTCGACAGGTAAAGCAGCAAGCTTTGAAACACGGTGCAACGTAGAGCCTTCTGAAATGATACTCTAAAATAAACTCAGAAATAAAGATGTTTTCACTTGCACAATATTTTTAGGGCTTCACTTCCTTTTGCGAATTGGTCTTGTGGCACATCCTCAGAGTTGATGCTCACACATGGAATGCTTGTTAAGGTTCTGTTGAATAATGTGTCTGAGAGAAATATTCAGTTTCATGTCTAAAACTCTACAAAGTGGAAAAAAAGAGTTATTTTGTGTTTCCCAGCAACTATAGTGTTGGCACCAGTTTAAATGTCTACATGGCGTTTGAACACGGGTGGGTGGGAGTAGAGAAAATGATTTAAAATACTAATAATGAATAAAGTCCCCCAAAAATAAACAAAGCTTAGAATTTGGTTATCAAATATATGACACTGTGTCAAAATAGAGTAAACTTTCTACAAAGCTAGTACAAATGGATTTAAGAACATTATTTTTCCCATAAGTACTTTATGTCACGTCTATTTACATGAATACAAAGTAGCACAGAACCAACATAAATACTGAACGTCTACGTTTTCTACCATGCTTGTTTTACCACTAAAAAAAACATTCACAAAAAAAAAGAACATTTCACAAATGTAAACAGATTCCTTCAACACATAAAATGTAATTAATGCTTCAAATATTTCTCATCATGACGCCTTCCTATTTACACATTTTGAACCCTCGTACAAACCAGCCATGCCCATAAATCTGATTTATTTCATCTGTGAAAAGAAACCAGTCAAGTTTTTTTAATTTTTTTACAAAAACAACTGGCGGTCCGTTCAAGCTGTGTACCATGAGAAGAACCGTTTTCTACATTCATCTCAGAAGAACAAGCCAATTAAATACCAACAGAAAGATAATATCTAGTTGACATGGAGCTGAAATGTAAGAAAAGATGTCAACAGCGCTCATTTGGGCCCTCCAGAGTTGTTAAAAACAACTTTTGCTAAAAGACTGAAGCTACCACGAGAAGGCAAGTTAGATCATAAAAATGTCCCTGTACATTAGTTATAATAAAAGGATGACTTCATATAGCAGAGGTTACAAGGATTGTCAGTTATCTGTACGTTTTAAATAGTAATTAATTAAATGAATCAAAATGTAAAGAAAGGGCTGCATAAAACAAATGTATTGATCTTGAACCACGGTTGCTTTGTTTTTAACATGTAGCATTGTTTATTGTGCTGTCCTTGATCAAATAAACTTGAATGAATGAATGAATCCGTGATAAGTATCTGATAAGTAATAGCTCATTTTCTGAAAGTTTTACGGGTTTAGTCTCAGCGAACTCAGCGTCCAGCCTGAACATCTGTCACTATAATCAAGCAAAAATTCAACTAATATAATAAATAAAAACGGCATAATTAAATTAAATTAAGTCCGTTTAGTGAGCATTAACAAGTCAGACCTTCATAATGTCACATTGTAAAAAGAGAAAAACATCATGTTTGTTGACCAGAAGACAAATAACACATCACAATACATTTATTAGACATAATAACTCCATATGTGGGCTGAAGTTCAGCTCGTTGTCATCAGTGCTTTCTGTCTGCGTCGTTCTCCGTCTGTGTGCGCCTTCGATACCGACTCATTGGACTTAAAACAACCCGTTCACGTGTTTTCTACCACTGTCACCAGTTGTATCACATCAAATAATCCCTGTTTAGTCTATGGATGTGGTGGGAGAGAACGAAGCTGGCCTGAAGCAGACGTCCACCAGCGTGCAGCTGTTTCCCATCCAGTCAACATCGCACGAAGGCTCTCAGGAAGCTAGCCATGGCTAGCATCAGCGCTGTGGCTGCAGTTAGAGTCACAATGGAGTTCCACCCTACCTCACTCCCCTGAGGGAAAACATGAAAAGAGTTGCATTTAGAGCCCGTTGTGACTTTCTATAGACGATTCAAGACAAACGTCCACATTTTAAGAAATGTAAAGCTCATTTACATCACAGAGTAACTTGGTGTTTTAAAACAAAATTAAATCAAATACAAGAGACAACTAAGTATTTGATGATACCCAACATTAATAAATAATAATAATAATGAATTCAATTTATACCGCACTTTTCATTAATAAAAATCTCAAAGTGCTAAATAAATTAAATGCTGCTTTTGTTCCCACTTATTGTGGTAAAGGATTTTTTGTTTTTCTTTCAGCTGCTCCCTTTTTCGGGGGTCACCACAGCGAGCACACTCATGAAAGATTTGGTAATTGTTTTACACCGGATCCCCCTCCTGACACTAGCTGGACTCAAACTGACAGCCTCAGAATTTCAAGAGAAACATGCTAACCACAGAGCTACAACAGCCCAGGGTAAATTCCCGATTACCGTATTTTCCACCGTACACGTCGCACCGCCCTATAAGTCGCATGAGTCCATATTTGTCTAATAAAGTGGAAAAATTCATAAATGTGTTGCTTCGCCATATACGTCGCATCTATTATGCATCACCACTGATGTGTCGCGTTTGTTACGCATCACTACTGACAACCCGGAAATGTGGACCGGTGTTGTGCCAAAAATCGACTGGCTGCCAAATGGTGGCCGTGGGAGTGTGCACGGGAGGACTTCCACAAGAATTTAACAAGATTAACACTTTAAAACAATTATCTGTTTGATCGAAATTATAGCAAATGTGTGTCTCAGTCTAAGTTTTACTTAATAAATGCACTTTGACAGTCAAATCAGCTGCATTTCAAAAGCCGATATGCGGAAGTAAACGTGTGCACGAGACGAGTCGCTGTGCAAATTTAACAAGATGAAGATAACCACCTGAAAACAATTATTTGTTTGCTTGACTTTATAGTAAAGATGTGGCTCAGTCTAACTTTTGCTTATTAAAAGGACTTTAACAGTAAAATCAGCTGTATTACAAAAGTGTTCGATGCTTCGGTGCTCGTGACTTTATAGTAAAGATGTGGCTCAGTCTAACTTTTGCTTATTAAAAGGACTTTAACAGTAAAATCAGCTGTATTACAAAAGTGTTCGATGCTTCGGTGCTCCGGGAGTGCGCAGACAGGGAGGAAAAAGAAGGAGGAACACTGCGTGTTTCTTCTAAATTCAACAAGAAAAGCACCTAAAACAATTGTTTGTTTGAAATTACAGAAAAGGTATGTCTCAGTTGAACTTTTACTTAATAAATTCAGTTTGACGGTCAAATTAGCTGCATTTCACCGGGGAAGTGCAGCGAAATGAAGCTGGTTTGACAGTTGCTCCAAGCATCGAGCAGAACGAATGTGGCCTCTATGGCAAGCTGATTGTGTCATTAATAGCTGGTGAAGATTTTCAGTCATCTAGGACATGGTCAATTCAAAAAAGTTAAAAACAAAAACAATAAAGTATAAAGTGTAATTAAAAAAGTCCAGTTGTTTTTGTCTTGAAATTTTTTGAATTTGTCATTACATGAAATTTCATTTACCTATTACATGATACAATGGCATGCCTACTACTCTGCTGTCATCTAGTGGCTGAAAAAGGAATTGTTAAATTTTTTTCAGTCAGAATGAATGAAAACGGTCATATCTCAGCCAAAAATTGGTTTATACATATGGGAAAAATCTACAAATATGTCGCTTTGGCCTTTAAGTCGCAGGCATGCAAATTATGCAAAAACTGTGACTTACACAGCAAAATATATGGTACTTCCCCAAAACTACAGTTTATTGTTTTTTACATTTCCAATTATGTACAACCTGAATAAACACAAGAAAAAAGCTTTAATTCTTGAGTTTAAGATGAGTGTAACCTTGTCAGAATTAAATGTGTTATGTGACTGTTAATCCATGCACTATGCACTTTAACAAGGAAAATAAAGAATAAATGATGACTTTTCTGATTTGGCATCATTGTGGAGATTCAAGCATGGAGTTCTAATGTTGTTAGAAGAACAAGAAGAAGAACAAGAAGAAGAAAGTTTTTTTTTTAATATAATTTAGGTTTATTTTTGAATTGTGTCAATATACTGTAACGGTTTTGTTCCAAGAGTCTCTGGTTGGCATCTTTTGAAACAATGAAAATTACACAAAACATGTTTACGTGTTTGAAGTTGTAAATAAAAACGGTGCAGATGCATCTCTTAAGAGGCAGGATCATAAACTGAGCCTTTCATACAAAAGGGGGGAAGTAAACTTGATGCAAAGATTCTTAACTAAAATAAAATAAAATAACTGTTTTTACGGTAATCCCGTTTTAACCCATAAATTAGACACAAATGTTCACATTACTTGTATTACAGATTATTAGACAAATATGTGCAAATTATTTCAGAATATTTGAAGAAAACAGTGTGTATTTCCTTAAGCTGTAAAAATGTATACAACAATTTTAAAAAATGTTGTATCCTTTGCCTCTCAAGAGAAATATTTTGTATTTTTGTCAAACTGCCCACCTGTCCCACCACAATGACCTATAAAATACATGTTAAAAAAAATATAACATCTAATTAAAATAGTATTTTCATGTACTGAAAAAAATTTGTGTTCCCACATGCACCAAATAAGCCGTGACCACAAAGCCTCTTTGTTTATATAAGCTAAAGGATTATTTTCACTTAAATACCAACACAATTATCTCTGGAAATATTTTATTATATTTCTCTGAAGTGTCTTTTTTTTCCTAAATAAAATATACTTCACTTGTTCAGTAAACATTTGTAATGTGCTGAGAATAAATTAAATTATTTCATTCTACCTCAAAATTAGGAGCATGCTTTTTTAAATATTTGTTCTTCAATAAGAGTTGAATTGTTTTTGTTGAACTCGAAGGTTTCTTTTTTTGAAACAAAAATTAAATATTAATTTGCTGCCACGCATCCCTGGTGTCTAGCTGCTTTCTGCTCGTGGAGAAGCAGACTGTACTGGAGTGCTAATTAATTTCCAGAGAAACAGTTTTTCTTCTCATTGCAGAATCTGAAATAATATCAAATTAAAACTGCAGCTCTGCAATGCTCCATAAAAAAAAAGCAATCCAGATTTCCTTGGTGCCGTTTTGGCCGAACTAACGATCCATTTTGTGTATATTGTGCATCAAAAGGTGACAGGTTCCTCCCATACCTTGCTCTCTGGGACGCCAGCTCCGACAACCAGCACCAGACCACTGCCACAATTATAATCATTCCTATGAAGGGGATGGAGAGAACAGGGTGCTCAGACGGATGGATGAATCTCTGAGGAGGGAACAAAACAAACACAAACACCATGGGGATGAGGGGATGAATGAGTGAACTGAACAGGTAAATTAAACAAACGATACCACGACAAATACAAATCAATGAAGTAAAAGTGGGATATGGCTGGTGTGACGGGTAGAGGAGGAGATGAGGTGATTTTTATTTTCCATTGAACAGCTGTGCATAACTTATTGATGACACAAACATCAGATCGATGTGAGTATGTGTGCACAGGATTGTGTGGCATTTGTTGGCGGCGTGTGACAAGAAGAAGGACATGCATGTGAATGTAGCATGTGGAGGTGGTTAATTCTCTCTAACCTCGTTATGATGATCATTTGTTTTTATGACAACGCTTGTTGTCCAACAGGCTGAGAGGTCATGGACATTCAGAGAACAAGGACAGCGTCAGAGACAGGCACGGGTGGACAGTTTGACACAACACACACACATCTGGCTGTTGTAGACAAAACACAGAGTTTTCCCTCTGGCTCTTTTGTTGGTTTACAGACGATGTAGCTTTTTATTTTTATTTTATTTATTTTTTGCCAACCTTTGTGCTAAATGATTCCTAAACTGAAACTTTTGGGGGGGATTAATAGTTAAAATAATCCATCTGTGTCATAAAATACGAACAGGACAGCACTGATGATCATGGCTTTCTAATTTTTTTTTTTAGAAAACAACACATGGAAAACAAGAAAAGTTATTTTAATGTCATAATTAAATATATTGTGCAGTTCTTAGGTTAGACAGCAGCTCACGCCTAAAACCAAAGTGAGCTAGATTTGTTAAAAAGTATTTGTTATGTAAAAGTACAGTATACAAGTGTAGTTCCTCGTTTATCACAGGGGTTCCGTACCCTGAAGTGAAAAAACGTGAAGTAGAGATAGGATAGCACAGTATATAGGAATTTGTACAGTAGCAACACTTAGTATAGTATAGTATAGTATAGTATAGTTTAGCATAGTATAGTATAGCATAGTATAGTATAGAATAGTATTGTATATTATACAGGTAGTCCCCAACTTACGAGCGCATCGACATACGAGGTTCCGGACTTACGAGCTGACTAACGAACAGTAAAGTTGTACAGAACATACAGAAAATACAGCACTGGTATGTGTTTTAGATGAAAGTGTGTTAGCTAACAGTTTGTAAACAAGTTTCTGAGCATGTTTATGAACTAGTATGTACGTTTGTGTTGAAAAACGAGTGTTCGTAGTAGCGCTAGCATAAATTTTCCGACTTACGACCGAAAATCCGGACTTACGAGCGACACGTGTTTCGTGTTCCGACATACGAGATTTCGTGTTACGAGCACCTCGTACGAACGGAACTCGCTCGTAAGTCGGGGACTACCTGTATTATATATATATATATATNGTAAGTCGGGGACTACCTGTATACATTTTAAATATGCCCAAGTTATCAACTTACTATGCATAATTTTTTTGTTTTAAACACAAATTTGATTTTATATCTTATTCAGAACCTGTTTTCCCCCTCCATCAATGATCTTTTTGTATGTGTTGACACAGAATATTAAATTTAGAGAAGTTTGCATACAGGAGAGTCAGTAAATCCTTGAAAACAATACAGATTTGGTCTCGTTGTTCACCTGTTGACTGGAACTTGCAGTTATAACCCCCCCAGCATCTGTTCAGTTCTGAATGGGCCGTCATCAGGAGTATTATACAGTAGTTGGGTTCATGTTCATTCAACCTTTATTTAGTCAGGTAAATCTCATTGAGGCTCGTGGACTCATTTACAAGAGCAACCTGCTACAAACTAAAGAATGATGAACAGCAATGGTAGAATTTCCTTAAACAATAGACAAACGTAAAATAAACAATAGACAAACATAAGAGAGAAATACAGATTTTTTTTTTAAACAAAGTATCAAAACTAGCAAAACATTACATGTAGCCTTATGTGGTGTATGATTGTGAAGGAACAGCTTGAATGTCACTAAAGCACATGTCTGCAAAGTAACACAGACTTTTGTTGTCAAAACCTGAATATAGCTTACAAAACACGGGGGAGTCAGAGCCAAAAATGGCGGTGTAATGTTTTAAAAACAATTGTATGTGGATTGCGTAACAGCAAACGTCTTTTCATTTTTATTCTGCTAAACATCTTTTTGTACAAAATTACCATCCTTATAGACTTTAAACTATGGTGGAGTCATCTACAGAACTGCATTCAAAATCCTCTTCAACTAATTGGACGCTCTTTGCCACACGGCCATTCGATTTGTCACCGGAGTTCCCTTCAGCACTTGTCGCTGCGCCCTGTACTCCCTGGTGAACTGGCCTGGTTCGCTCCCACAGACAAACATACTGGTTTCTGTTGATCTATAAAGCCCTAATGGATTAAAAACCCATCATATCCTCTCATTACTCAACATCCATTTGTACTCTTCATTCCAGCAGCTACTTTATTCTATGTATCCTAACACACAAGCTTCCTTTGGTCGTTCCTTTTATTTTCAATGATCAGAACCATCTCAGTTCAGCTTTTTAAAGTTAAGGGAGCGCATCACTCTACAATGGTTGTGCCTGTTTTTAGAACTCTAACGTTCACATTAAGTTGTTGCATTCAATGATTTACAAATTTATTCTTATCAACACCTTAGGTCTGTATGATTTGATGTTTGGTTGTGTGTACTGTATATGTTATCCTTCTGTTCTCTTTCCCTTTAGATTTGGCTGCTTCTTGTTCAGGTCATTATTGAAAATGAAAACTTGTTTTCAACTGATTAACCTGGTTAAATAAAGGTCATGTATATAGAGCTTTGCTCTGCAAAAAGATTTTCTATGGATTTTTAGTCACGGTAAATAATTTCAGTGAGCAAAAAGTTGTAAGATGTGTGTTTATGCATGAAAGTGCAGACATTTTAACAGTTACAATAATGACACGCAACTCTAAAAGAGCAAATTTTGCTTCGGTGCGTTAACAATCAAACTTGCAGATTGACTGCCTCGACATGCATCTTTTAGGACTTAAAGTAGCAAAAGTCAAGTAAAGTGATTTTCAGTGGATCATCAGAGTAAATAACGGTAAACTTGCACATATATATTGGGAGGAGAGGGCATTTGTGAAGGTGAGATGACCCACAGCATTATTATCATGGCAATCTCCATGAAAAACCTTTCTGGGTTGTTTATCTCCTCTCTTCAAGTTGTATGTGTTTACTTTTCTTTGTTTTACAAAGAAATTATATATTAATCCTCTTAAGAGAAAAATATTCATAATCAAATTTTCAATAAGACATTTATATTAAAAACAAGCTTATTGAAGTTGTCCAGCTTTGTCAGTTTATACATTTTTTTTTTACTTTTTCTAATGTTAAAACTAACAATGTTGTTTTTTTAAACACATACAGCTGAAGTTTATCTAAGATATAAACAGAATCTATAAATTGTCTGTTGCTGTGACAATGCAGCACAAAGACATGAAAATAGTCTTGCCGGACCGTCATCTCCAGTAACTTGAGATGAAGGCATTGCATTTACATAGCATGGCTTCTGACGCAAGTTTCACCTGTTATGTTGATGTGTTTTAGGCTATTCACGTCGTTTCAAAATGTTAGAAAATACATTAAATGATTAGGACAAGAGTTTAGACGCAGTGTTTCTCATCATGACTACACAGTACTGTACGAGTTTCTTCCTAAAGATATGCATCAGTTACGTTCTTGAGCAAACTCGGCTGCCAGCTCTGGGAAATGTCAACTTTGACCCCCATTTCTCATTCAAACCTTAAAAAACAGGACAGACAATGAAGGCACAACAGTCCCGCCCTGCAGTGAAACAAAGATCCAAATTCTAGGCTATCTCAAGGTGTACACCATACTAGCTGTGATTATTTGAGTTCAAATCTAAATAAAGACTAAACATCTAAAAGGGATAGTGCAAAAATGGCTTAAAGGCACGGTCTGCAGTTTCTGTAAAGCCCTGAAACTTAGGAAATTTTCGAGCAGAAACCCTTCTCCCTCCTCCCCCTTGCACTCTGGCTGACCTGAAACTCCGCCTCCTTAGCTCCTCCTCCACAGCTTGGCCTGTCTCGTGAACGCGCATGCATTGTAAACACAGTTCTAAGATGGCGTCGGCGCAGTCACCCGATCGACTATTTCCTTCTCAAATCTTTGCGTATTTGTAATAAAGTATCGTAAATAAGTTATGTTATAATACTTTGCTGCAGTGTGTGACATTTTATCTGTGTTACGCATCTACTTTTGAAACATTCTCGATGGTCTTCAGACGAGGAATTTACACCCAGAGACCTACGGTCCGAAGAAGAGGAAACAGCTGCGTGCTGTTGACACTCAGCTCTTGAGAAGAGTCAAACCTGGGTTGATGCACTACAGCTGGACTTGTTCATATTCTGGTTTTGTTACATAATGAGATTCGATGCTCACAGGGGGAGTTGATGAAAACAAACAGTTCTCATAGTCACCCTGTTTTCATGCAAACATTTAAATTGATGATTCTTCATGAACATGCAGTGAAATAATTTTCTATTTGAAAGAACACAGCGACAAAATCTTTTTTATTTATTTATTTAGACAATAAATACACAAAAAACCTAAATAAATATGTGACAAGGATCATCAAACCGTTACATAACGCACTTAAATAACCATAAATAAAGCACTGAGCATCCACCCTGATGTTAAATACTCTGTTGTGTACTTAGTTTGATTTAAATAACTTTTTAATAAAACTGGACAGAAATTAAACAGAACTTAATTAACTCCAAATTCTTCCTAACCTGCAGCCTTCAGGGCAACAGAACAGCAAGCAGGGCCCAGGTGACTGATCTGGTCTTCACTTAAGTGGGTCAGGTCAATAAATATGTGGAGCTTCTCCAGATTGTCAGCTTGTCCAAACATCTAAAGTCCATAGAGAACCACCTGATCTCCACTCTTTCATTTGTGTATATATATAATATATATATATATAGTTATAAATATAGGTATCTATATGTATATATACTATATATATATATATAGTTATAAATATAGGTATCTATATAAAAAAATAACTATATTTATAACTACAGTATATATACTATATATATACTGTATATCTATATATGTATATATCTATCTATCTATCTATCTATCTATCTATCTATCTATCTATCTATATATATATCTATATATATATATATATATATATATATATATATATATATATATATATATATATATATATGATGTAGAATGATGAACAGAAATTCTACCATTGCTGTTCATCATTCTTTAGTTAGTAGCAGGTCACTTTTGTAAATGAGCCCTCGAGGCTCAATGAGATTTACCTGACTAAATAAAGGTTGAATGAATGAATGACTATATATATATATACAGTATATATAAATAAAAAAATTAAGGTTCATTGATAAACTTCATCAACTCGTTTAAAAGTTCTTTTCTTTTAATTGAGGATTTTTGGGATTGAAATTGCCCCAAGGCCACACCCTGCCACAGATCTTTGGAGGACACCCCACGTGGAGATGGTCTTCATCTGGTCTCCATGGGTCAGTCCTCAGTGCTGGTTGATCACCTTCGGTCTCACGCAGGTGCAACCCACTGAGATGAGTTTGGACTCCAGGCGGTAGTGGTAGCTGTGCCTGGCCCTGGCGTCTTGACTCGCCTCAGAACCAGCACCTGATGCAGAATGGGACGGGACTCCAGGCCCCCGTCCTCCAGTCCTTGGTGGTCCAGGCAGGTTTTGAGCAAACAGTGAGCCTGCGACAGCGCATGAGGGTACAT
Source organism: Garcialebias charrua (assembly GCA_038048925.1). Lineage (NCBI taxonomy): Eukaryota > Metazoa > Chordata > Actinopteri > Cyprinodontiformes > Rivulidae > Garcialebias > Garcialebias charrua. Next base: position 117,990 of record JBBPBX010000515.1, read on the forward strand.
GTTGTCATCCCTGGAGATGCTGAGGACAGAGAGGAGACAAAAAACTGTTAACAGGACTCTGAGCTTCATGAAGGACAACACACTGAGGAGCTGAAGCCTCACTTGTAGGTCCACGGTGAGATGGAGTCGCTGGCCAAAGAACTGACTTTTAGGCTGGGAACTAAATTGTTTGGGTCCAAACGCAGAGGGACCGTTTCTTCTGCTAATCCTTCAAAGGACTTCCTGTGTGGCTTTGCTGCTGTCTGTGGGACCACCACCACCATCATCATCAACAGGACAGCGCTGACAACCTGAGGAAGAAGAACATTCATTCATTCAACCTTTATTTATACAGGCTAGCCTCGTTGAGCCACGGGGACTCATTTACAAGAGAGACCTGTCTCACTCACACCTAGGGTCAATTTAGAGTTACCAATCAGTCTAACATGCATGTTTTTGGACTGTGGGAGGAAACCGGAGAAAACCCACGCATGCACGGAGAGAACATGCAATAACAAGTCACTTTCATCATTGTCGTCGTGAATGTCTAGCGAAGACATACTGNAGACCACAGACAACGTTTGGTTATAATGCACAACATGTTTGGCAATATCCAAACATTATGTCAGCAAAAACACCTTATACCAACTGTCAAGCACAGAGGTGGAGGGCAGATGATTGGGCTAGCTTTGCAGCCACAAGACCTTACCGTCATTGAGCTGACCATGAAGTTCTTCGTAAACAAAAGCGCTCTAGAGTTACAGTAAATGTGAGGCCATATGTCTAACAGCTGAAATGTGGCCAAAATTGGGTCATGCTGCAGGACAATGATCCCAAACATTGAACGCCTTTTTTGATTTATCATGTCCTGGACGACTGAGAATCTTCACCAGCATATCCCAAACATTAGCTGCTAATCTACAACAGAAAAGCCGAAAAAGAAAACGAGGTGTTGCAACGGCCCAGTCAAAGTTCAAACGTTAACTCAGTGCAGATGCTATGGTGGCTCTTAGTAAAGCTGTGCAGAAACAAGCAGCTGCAAACCTCAATGAACTGAAGCAAAGGTGTAAAGACGAGTGGGCCAGTTGTCTTCCACAACCATGTCAGAAATTGCTGGTTTTGTTGTTGTTTAACAAATAAATAAGTAAACAGCAAGTGGAAGAAGGTGGACTTTCTTTTTCCCGTGAATGTGTTTTCTTAACTTGTCACTAACAAGTTAGATGTATGAATTTAGTTATAATCAAAGGACCACACACACATACACACACATAACTACAGATACATTTGCTGATGAGCAGCAGCAGCAGCAGAGTAACATAATCCCTTCCTAGAGTTTTGTTGCTGCTGTGACTCATCGCTCCTTGCTAAATATACTTTACACTTACACACACACACACACACACACACACACACACACACACACACACACACACACACTTGCATTAACGAAACACACGCAAACACACTTGGGCAGCGCGTGAGTCATGCCCTACCCAAGTGTGGCTCATTTGTCAGACTGCTGCAAATGAAAATAGGAAAGAGGCAAAAATCGAAACGTCTTTTTTAATTTTTTTTATTTTACATCTCAACTGATGCTGGAAAAAAAAAAGTGACAGGAGGAAAGAACAGACAACACGAGAAGTGGCACGACGTAAGCAGCGAGCCTTTGTTAATTAGACGACAAAGAAAAACAATGATTTAAAAGAGCCAGCGAGTTGGACGGCCGAGCCAGAGATCAGGTTTCTCTGCTTCTGTCACACTCTCAGAGCTGAACAGCTGTCTGGGACACCACGGTTAGAATCTAAATTTAACTCATCTGACACGGTTAACCGAGCAAGGACCGCACACTGACTTTAAGTCTTTGAATGTATCATTATCCCTAGAATACCAGGAAAACAGAATCACTCAAATCAGCAAAAAACATTCCCTTGTGTACAAATGTCATCGAGGGGCCGGTGCTCTACAATTTGAGTACTTTCTCTCTCCTCCTCTGCACCCACTAGAATTTTTTTAAATTTGCAGCTCTTTTTTTAAATTTGCAGCTCTTTTTTTTTAAATTTGCAGCCGTCTTTTAAAATTTGCAGCTCTTTTTTTAAATTTGCAGATCTTTTTTAAAATTTGCAGCCGTCTTTTAAAATGTGCAGCCGTCTTTTTAAATTTGCAGCGCTTAACTCTTCTGCAGCGCGTTTGCACCCCTCGGCCACCGTAGATCTCACTTGTAAATGAGTCTTTGAGTCTCAATGTGCTCATCTGTTTAAATAAAGGTTGAATGAATGAATGGTGCTGCTCAGTTTCTGAAGCCTCCTACCTCTCTCTGAACCTTGGAGGCCTTCTCCTCGGCCTGCTTCAGCTGGTCTCTCAGAGAGAGGATCTCACCGAGGCCCCCGTTCCAGCTTGTAGGCGTCACCGGCTTCCCGTCGAACGAGATGTTCTTCTGGATGGAGGCGTCCACCAGGCGACAGTTCTCAGACTGAGCCATGGTCATGTAGCTCTCTGTCATCACCTCGTCTGAGGCCACCTTCGTCTCCCCGACCTCTGTGCCCTCCAGCGTGTCCTCCTCTTTCAGTGACAGGTAGACGCTGGAGCTGCAGGGGTGGTGGTGAAAGAGACTCAGAATGCTTTCAGAGCGTCCATGTTTTTATCACTTTATTAATTGTATTGATAAAACGTTTATCTTTATCACTAAACAATGAAAATATGTGTATGCACGCATGTGGTGGTGTTTGTCTGTTAGCAAAATGTCTCATGAACCTGGATGGATTTTTAACAGAACTCAGAAATAAAACATTTTCCAGTCAAGATGGCTGCCACAGCTAATTGACGATGGTCAACACAAAAGCAGCTATGACGGTCAATTTTACATTTACGTACACGTTATATTTTACTGAGCGTTGTTGGATTTTATACCTGGATTACTGAGCATGGACTTTGAGTCAGTTTTATAGATGTTAAACCAGGATGTGGTGTGGTGGTAGCTGAGAGTCATTCACAACACGTATTTTAACCACTAATAAATTTGACATTTTGAGGTTAGGTGGCATGGTGGGTCAGTTGGTAGAGCTGTTCTCAGCTAGAAGGTCGCCGGTTCAAATCCCAGCAGTGGAGTTTGCATGTTCCCTCGGTGGATGAGTGGGATCTCTGGTTTAGAGCTGTCACTTCTAACCCAAACCGGAGCCCGGCCCTGCTTGACCCAGATGGGGCAGACCATAATAATGTGCTTAATGTGCAGGCAAGGTCAGTGTCGGGCTTTTGATTGCATCAGCGGACGTAGGCGGCTGGTGATCCAATTAAATGGCAACATGGCTTGCCATACACTCACCAGCCACACGTGGTCATTTGACCGCACGCTGCCCGGCCTTGAAAGAGGTCAAAAGTTCAGTTAAGCTTCCGATGGACCGCTGCACCCGGGGGACATGCGTGACCAAAGACTCAAACAGGTGAGATCCCAACATTTCAGATATGTCCGAGCAGGATCTGTGTCTGAATAATGCAGCAGAAGCACGGATTTAATGCACTTTAACAGCCATGAAAGGACAAACACCCCCTCACCTCTGATCTTCTGCCCCTTTTATTCATCCATGCGCATCTGCGGACCGGTAATAACTATATAAGAAGTC
>JBBPBX010000516.1:0-13502 GCA_038048925.1 Garcialebias charrua
ACTCGCCTCTGATCCGCCCCTGATCCGTGAGCAGAGGTAGTGTTAAAGCCGCATCTGTCGACTTGTGAAAGGTCTCGGGGCTGCGCGGCTTCAAACTTATTTGAATAATGACGTACTCTCCCACGTACTATCCCGGCGCACACTGTCGCGCTGTATTTAAATGTGTAAACAACAACATGACATCTGTATTTTGCTCGCGCATCACTTGCTATTCTTCGCCGAATCTTTTTCTTTTTTTATTGATCATCACGGAAATGTCTAATTGGGGTGATGCAGAGACCTGTGTGCTCCTGTCTCTGCGCGCAGAGGAGGAAAAAGGGACTTACCGGTACAGTGAAGGATGGGGCCCTTCTGGAGCGGATTGCTTTACTGATGCGAGAGCAAAAAAAAACAAAAAACAAAAAAAAGCATTCGGAAAAACACAACGATGTTCGTTAGCGACGCCATGTTTGTTTACATCCACCTCTGCGGTGAGGTCCCACGTTAAACATGCAAGCACCACGTCCTCTGAGCAGCAGATTTTTACCACGCCTCTTTTCAACAAGCGCTCCAAATCGTTTTGTGAATGCTCCATTGAGGGCGGGCTGTGGTCGGATTCAACTTTGTTTTATGAATGACCCGATGGGTATTAAAGCCGGACTGGTCTGTGCGGGAACTGCGCGGGTCTGACTTATGAAAGGGGCTTGTGTTTTCCCCGCTTGTGTTCAGCCCCTGTCTCACGTATGTCTTGTGTTAATCACCACAGGTGGATGACGTTGTGCTAATCAGTGTGTGTGCATATATTCAGCTCTCTTCTGTCTTGTCTTTGTCTCCAGATTGTCCTTCAATGGTGTCTTGCTCTGCCTCCCGTTCTGTCTGCCCTGATCTGTTCACTGCACCAGTAAGTGGCTGCCCTGTCAGCCTTTTGATTTTGGAGAATAAATATTTTTTGGATATTTTACCTCGAGCCTCTTCATCATCTTCCTGCACTTAGGTTCAACACTCCTGACGGTGGATCATGATAGAATCAGGAGACCAACTCTGAACCCAGCAGGAAGATGATCACATTGTTTGAGTTTTTGGCCCGTGAGACAGATAAGACGTGACAGAGAAAGGGAGGAGAGGAAGAAGAATCCGTTTTGGGGGACCCGCCTGGCCATTAAACTCGCTTCCTCAGCCTCTCCGTCTCACTCCTCCTCATCTGCTCGTCACGCTGCTGCACCCCACTTCCCACCTCCTCCGCGTTCTCCTCCTAGCCGTCATGGCCAATCAACTGAGAGAGGGAGACGAACCGCATGTCCTCCCTGAACCCAGCGCAAAAAGGGGAGAACCTCGCGAGCAGATGAGAAGCCTAGCTCTCAGTCACCAGAGGAACAACGGAGAGTTTTGCTGGGTGGAGGGTACCGGTACCCACCGGAGGATCAGCTCAGCTCTTGCTCGCTGGAGGAGCAAGGGGGGAACTTGCTTGGGGAGAGGAACCCTTGCCTCCACTTACCAGAGGACCAGTGCAGCCCTCCCTCGCTGGAGGAGCTGGAACTGTGGCAGGTCTCTATAATGGCAATGTAACTGGCCCCACTTCTGCCCTGCCGTAAGGAAACCCAGGTGGACGCTCCTCACTCCAGTCCTTCAGATGGGTTCACGGCTCCATCTCTTGCGGCAGCCCCAGTCTCGCCACCTGCTACAGTTTTGGCTCCTACTCCAGCTGCAGTCCGGACCCCAGCTGTAGCCCAGCCTCTGGTCCCTGGTTCCCGAGCAGCTGTAGCCCCATCTCTGGTCCCTGGTTCCCCAGCAGTTGCAGCCCCGTCTCTGGTCCCTGGTTCCCCAGCAGCCGTAGCCCCGTCTCTGGTCCCTGGTTCCCCAGCAGCTGCAGTCCCGTCTCTGGTCCTTGGTTCCCCAGCAGCTGTAGCGCCATCTCTGGTCCCTGGTTCCCCAGCAGCTGCAGTCCCGTCTCTGGTCCCTGGCTCCCCAGCTGGAGCCCCGGTCCATGGTGCCTCAGCTAAAGCCCAGCCTCTACCATCTGTTGCTACAGTTCTGTCTCCTTCACCAGATCCAGTTCGTCTGGTCTCACCGCTAGCAGACTCATCAGCGCCCGACTCCTCACCTACAGACTCTTCGGCGCCCGACTCCTCGCCTGCAGACTCTTTGGCGCTCGACTCCTTACCTATAGACTCTTCGGCGCCCGAATCCTCACCTGCAGACGACTCTTCGTTGCACGACTCCTCGCCTGCAGATGACTCTTCGCTGCCCGAATCCTCACCTGCAGACGACTCTTCGCTGCCCGAATCCTCACCTGCAGACGAGTCTTTGCTACCCGACTCCTCGCCTGCAGACGACTCTTCGCCGCCCAACTCCTCGCCTGCAGACGACTCTTCGCCGCCCAACTCCTCGCCTGCAGACGACTCTTCGCCGCCCGACTTCTCGCCTGCAGACGACTGTTCGCTGTCCGACTCTTGGCGTCCAGATGATTCTTTATTGCTCGACTCCTGGCCTCCAGATGACTCTTCGCCGCCCGACGACTTGCCTACAGATGACTCTTCGCCACCCGATGACTCGCCTGCAGATGACTCTTCGCCACCCGACGACTCGCCTGCAGACTCATCACCTGCAGACTCATCACCGCTCGATGACTTGCCTACAGACTGATCGTGTCCGACAACTAACCTACAGACGACACTTCGCCCGAAAACTCGTCAGTTGCTGACGTTCCGCCTAACCTCACATCGGCTGCCGACTCTTCGCCCGACCTCGCCATGGCAGGACCCTCATTTGATCCTGCAGCAGCTGAACCCCTATGTTACCCTGCCCATGTCCCGTCTGGCCCAGCAGCTGTCGGCACCACCATCTCTGGACCTATTTCACCCTTTCCTGAACTCTTGTCCCACATTGGATCGTCCCCGGGCCGTCCACCTGAACTCTGGTCCCGCTCTGGATGGTCACTGGGCCATCCACCTGACCTCTGGTCCCACCCTGGACGGTCCCTGGGCCGTCCACCTGAACTCTGGTCCCGCTCTGGATGGTCACTGGGCCATCCACTTGAACTCTGGTCCCACTCTGGATGGTCCCCGGGCCATCCACCTGAACTCTGGTCCCGCTCTTGACGGTCCCCGGGCCGTCCACCTGAACTCTGGCCTTTCTCTGGACAGTCTCCTAGCTGTCCCTTGCTTTGAACAATGTCCAGGGACATTCATATGTATTTGTGGTTTTGTTTCTCTTGACCCCAGGTCTAGCCATGCTGGTTTTTCTTTAGATTTTTCTTGCCCTCCGTACTTGTTTCCCCCATGCTCCCACCCGTTCTGTTTTTTGTGTGTTGTGGTCCTAGGGGACGTCAGGAGGGGGGTTATGTCATATTCTTGTTTGTTTTTAAGGTTTTAAACAACCTTGCCCCCCCCCCCCTTATTTGGCAGAGCTTCTACACCATTACACTCCATCCTCACTCAGGTCTGCTGACCAGCTGCTCCTGGTCATTCCATGGAGTATGAGGAAGCTTCGAGGAGACAGGGCCTTCTCTGTTGGTGGCCCTGAGTTATGGAACGCTCTGCCTTTACACATTCGACAGGCTCCCTCACTGTCCATTTTTAAAACCCGTTTGAAAACACATCTCTACTCATTGGCCTTCAACCCAACTGAGACTTGATTTTACTTCATTTTTATTGATTTTGTCATTTTATTGTATTTTAAGTTGAATTTTTAGTTCACTGTGTGTTAGTTTGGTGGTTCTGTTTTTATGCTTTTAAAAAAAATCTTGTTTGTAGCTAGTGTCCAGCGCTTTGTTTCAGCTGTGGCTGTGTTAAAGCGCTTTACAAATAAAGTTGTTGATGATGATGATGATGATGATGATGATGATGATGATGATGATGATGATGATGATGATGATGATGATGATAGTCTGTCCCCTAGTTGTCTGGTGTTTCGTGTTTTCCCCCTTTTTTCTTTATTGTGTTTGTTTGATTCAGCTCTCTGTGTTTTCCCTCTGCTGCATGTTGAAGATGAAAGAGCTGGGTCACGGATGCGCTGTGCTAAACCTTGAGTTGATTTGGTGAGTTTCAATGCAGAAAAGCATTTTAAAACAAGTAACTGCACTTTTCAGAAGCTAATTTGGAATATATGTTATGTTAAGTCAACGAGAGCACGAGGTAGAGAAACCGTGTGACCATCCATTGCAGTGTTTGTATTGAAAACCACATCTTGGTGAGTTAAGACCACGTGCTGTTGGAGAAAACATGCTAGCATCATGCTAAAATTAGCTTTGTGCTAAAGCTAAATGGTGGTCGGATTAATTTCGTTTTAAATGCCTAAAAATGTTATTTCTTTTAAGCTATGGTTTTACCCGATAATATTTAAGTTTTTTGCACTATTTATTTTAGTTGAATGATACAGAGGATGATTATCAGGGAGCTAACCAGACTAAATGCTCCTTGGTAAAGTGATAAGTTAATGGCATTTCATGTTATGATTTACAATTACAAAAGCTTAAACAATTATTTAAGAATCAATTATTTAATTGGTTAAAATATATACTAATCATAATTTCATGGGTAAAAGAGAATTTCATTTAATTGTTTCACGTGAATAAAATGAATTTCATGTACTACAAAGGATATCTGGAGTCAAAAGAAACATAAAACATTACTGGGGTAATGAGAGTTGAAGAGGATAATGAAAAAGGGTTATTAAGATGTATACAATAATATTTTTATTGTGTGTAGGCTAGATTTCTTTGGCTGATGAAGAAGCTGTATCAGATTACTGGCTTCTCTCCGGACGAAGCTGGCGAGCCTGTGCCCAGAGAAGAACTGAACATCTGTTGAAGAAGCTCATTCTTCTCTCCAGATGTGAACATTCATGTGGTAACAACACTACAGCTGAACAGGAAAAAAAAGAGCGCTGAACTTAAGAACATGTTATGACTATGACAACGGAACATCGGAGCTCAGTAGAACTGAAGTTTTATTTTTTATTTTATTTTGCCAGCTTGTTGTTATTATTGTTTTGGTTGAACCGTGTTGTTAAAAGATATTATTTATTTTTGTTGTTAAATAATTATTTTTGCTCATTCCTGTCTCCAGCCAATTAATTTTGTCCAATCGTGATTTTTCATAAACCCCTGCCGAACCTAGCAACTGGTCTATAACTTTTGAGTTGTCTTGAATTATTTACTAAGTCAGGGGTTACATAAGCAAAAAAAAACAAAAACTATTTATTCAAATAAACAAAACAAAAGCAGATATGGCAGCAAAAATGCTGGAACATACATTCTGGGAGACAAAAGGAAACATGAACATGAGGAGTGGTGGGGAGGAAACTGAAAGTTATGCACCATAACTCATATTCCCTGAAGGAAGGGAACGAGGTGCAACATACTTGCTATGGGAATTGTGCCCCCGCGCGATTACCTGAAGGAATATACTCACGCCTTTACGGCTTGGGGCGTCACCGCCGCGCCAGAGGCCCCGCCCTCTGGGTACTTAAGCGGCTTGCGCCCCTCCATCTTTCTCCAAAATTGCACTTCACCGAGCTTTCAGCATTGAAAGGGCCAGATATGTTGCACCTCGTTCCCTTCCTTCAGGGAACATGAGTTATGGTGCATAACTTTCAGTTCCCTTTCAGTCTGGTCTCTCGGTGCAACATACTTGCTATGGGAACGTAATCCATTCACGCCCTTGAAATGCTCAGTAAAATGCATGCTAGAGTGAACGTCTGCCCTTGACCAGCAGGCATCCCAAGGCTGCTTTCTACTGTGTGTTAGAAAGGACAGCCTGAGTGACGTCACCCGCAGTAACATCCAAACTGTAATGCTTTGCTAAAGTGTTTAATGAGCTCCAATTCGCAACAGCGCAGATGTCTGCAACGGGTACACCCTTAAATAATGACCAGGAAGTGGCCAAGCCCCGAGTGGAGTGAGCATGCACTCCAGAGGGTACCTGTTGACCTTTGCTACTGTACGCCCTTTTAATGGCCTCAGTCACCCAATGTAAGAGGCGTTGTTTTGATAGGGCCCTCCTGGTAGCAGGTGCTGAAAAGCAGACAAACTGTTGGTTTGTTTTGCTCCATTCGGCTGTTCTTTGCATGTAAGTGCGTAAAGCTCTTACAGGGCAGAGAGCCTTCAACCTTTCCTGTTCCTGAGTAAGGACAAGAGCAGGTGGGAAGGAGAAGAGATCAAAGTCTAGACTCCTGTGGTTCAGAGTCAAGACCCTGGGAGTGTATACGGGATTAGGCCTTAGGGTGACCTTTGACCTGTCGGGCAAATCTAGTACACATTGGATGTACAGATAATGCATGGAGGTCACCCACGCGTTTCGTCGAGCAAAGTGCCAGGAGTAGAGTGGTTTTATAAGATAATAAATCTATCTTAACCTTGCTCAGTGGCTCGAATGGGGGGTCACAGAGAGCCCCAGGACCAGGTCAAGACCCCAACCAAGGGTCAGGGTCCTGTTGGGTGGTTTAGTCCGAAGTACACCCTTTATAAATCTTATTATGATTGGATGTGCTCCAGGTGTCCTATGTCCCCAGCCTTCGTGACAGGCTGATATCGCTGATAGGAAAACTTTAATCGTTGAATAAGAATGAGAGCCAAGTCGCTTGCATAAGAAATAATATTTCTTTCTGAGCACCAGGCTTCAAAAATACGCAATTTCTGTGCGTTGAGAGACTGTGTTGACATAGCACGGGCATTTTGAATGGTTTTTACCACATTTTCTGGCAGGCCTGATGCCATCAGCTTATTCTTTTCTGCCACCAAGCTGAAATTTTTAACAACTCCCAGCCTAAGTGGCGAGACTGCTCCTTCTGGTGACATAGTTTGGCCCTGAAGAAGAACAGTTGGTGTAGCCAGTTCCCCTCCAAGGGCCCTGGAGGCTGTGATCCCCTGGGGGTCAACCAAGTTAGGGAGAAGGCCTTTTTGCCGATGTGCTACCACGCTGCTCTGATCGAGAGTGTTCGAGGACAGATGCAACCTGCCGTCCTTATTAGACAGAAGTGGAACAGAATGTTTGTTTATGTTTATGTTTATTAAATTTGTTCATTTTTTTTTACAAAAGAAACACATTACAAGACAATCCCATAGATGATAACGTACAAAATATTAAAAAATGAACGTAGCAGAAAGAAGAATAAATCTTATTATATCTGCCCCTTTTTTCAAACAATCAGATTAAACAATAATATATCTTCTAATAATCTAATAATAATAAGAAGAAGAATGTCTGTTTTTTCTCTCCTTGTTTGGGGTCATGGGACTGAGAAGCTGCGAGTTTTGTAAACGAGCAGATCTCCTGACCCCAATCCGTTTCCTGGATGGGTCTAGTTTACTGGTCCTTGGCCTTAACAGAGCGTTGGAGCCAGACAAACCACCCGGGGTCTGTGTTTCACCCATTGAGGGGATATTGTTTAAAAGCAGAGCTGAACCAGGACAGTGAGAAAGGTCATGTGCTGCCGGATCATTGCTTGGACATTGCATGTCGCCCATTAATGATAAGGGGATAGCTGCAACGTGAGAACGTGGAGATGATTCTTTGTGCTTGGCAGACTTTAAATTGTTTGGTGACAGAGAGCTCAGTTCCCTTCGAATAACAGGACGAGGGATCTGATTCAGCCCTGATTTGTTTACACACACAGCAGTTTGATCACAATTGCCTTTGTGAACATGTGAAGCTTGTAGTTGCCTGTGGGCTTCTGCCGTAGCCCTTGTCATTAGATTCTGTCGGCGTACATCCCTGAGGCGCGGACATGTCACCTGTTTGCTTAGTTAATGTATTGTCTGTCCCGTCGTTCACAATGGAGCGGGGGCTAGAGCACGTGACCCCACTCACCTGTCTCCGTGAGGGATGGGGAGCCTGCTTGGAGATGCCTCTGAGCCTGTCCGCTACACACGGAGCAGAGGCACCCTACTGGGGCTCATTGATTAGGCTAACACCCCGTGAGCCGTGAGGGAGGGGGGGAGATGGCCCCCTCCCTTTATGATGGCTGGCATGCCAGAGGGACCCGTTCTGCTGAAGTTATTTGTGTTTGTTGTTGTTGTTGTTGTTTTTGTTTTTGTTTTTTTAGAGTAAATAAAACAGAGAGGGGCTGTTTTTGAAGCTTTATTTGTGCTTATGTGTAACGACATATATGACTTTATGTCACTCACAGCAGGAAAAACATGATTTGTGCACATAACAGAGTTACCAGCTTTTTGTACTGTGCTACAAATAAAGTCTGGACATGAAAAGATCACTCCCCGTACCACGTGGGCAAGAGATCGGGTAAAATCAAGACGTGGACCTGGTTCATCAGGCACGCTTTTGTCTGGTGTCCGGGTTCACCGAGGAGGCCCTGTGTCTGGCCGCCTGGCAGGGGACAAACCTGTTTTTGCTCCATGCGTGTTCGGTCCGAGGTGGGCCCGGCGGTTGATTCTGCCGGTGCTCGTCCTCGAACGCCGGCCACTTTTGCGGTGGGGCACGCGTTGCTGAGCGGTGTCAAGGCTGTGTAGGTCTGCCCCCAGCAGACTCCCTGGGGGGGACGAAGGTTCTCCTGGGAATGCCCACCCAGAGAGCTTCAGCCTGTTTGCGCCTCTGGTCCAGCTTGGTCTGAATTCGATCCAGAGCTTTCCCAAACAATCCCATCGGTCCTATCGAGTGGTGGAGAAAAGGCACCTTTTGTCCCTCGGGGAGATCAGTTAAAGTCATCCACAGATGGCATATCGCGATAACCACTTCCGCCATGCCTCTACCTTGAGCAACAACGGCTAATCCCATCATGCGGAGCACAAAGTCTGTTGCCCTGCGGGCCTCATCCAGCAAGTCAGCGGCAGTTTGCTTGTCCGTCGTTACCTGGAGCTGATGCAGTTTTTCAGCCAGGTAAGCCTGCATCAACGCGGACACGTTCATCGCATGCGCCACGAGTCCCTGAGCCCTGTAGCATTTCTCGAGCAGAGAAGCTGAAGTTCGACAAGCTTTGCTGGGAAGAGTTGGTTTTGTCCCGGATGACTTGGGAGCCAGGTGAGACGCCAGTGTGTCCTCAATTTGAGGCACGTTGGCTATTCCCACCTCATCCATCCCGTCCACGTCAAGAAACTGCGAGTGGTAACAGCATGGGAGCCCAGGGCTGAGCCCAGGTGCGAGTCAGTTCTGTGAGGAAGTCCGGGAACACGGAAATCCTTTGCCTCATGGCGGCCTGTTGCTTTGAGTAAAAAATAGTTTCCTACCAGCCTCGTGACCTGTTGATGAGGCGGAGGCTCTGGCCATGGGATCTGTAGCGTGTCCGTTGCTCTGTGACACAGGTCGAACAGAGCAGGGATGGAAAAGTCAGTCTCCGGGAGCACAGGTACCGGGGTTTGGGAGAGGTCTTCTCCTTGTTCCTCGTATTCGATGTCTGCGTCCTCCGCGGAGAATTCGCCTGAGGCTGAAATCGAGATCTCGTCCTCGTTCATCATGCCTCGAGTGTCGAACTCGACTGTTAAGTCCACCATAGGAGCCAGCACGTCAGGGCTGTCACCCCATTCGACTCGTGTGCTATCGTGCAGAGCCATGTTCTCGAGCTCCGGTGTGGGAGTGAGGGACTCGGTGGTGTCTGGATCCGCTGGCGCTGCTGGGGCGCCCATGGCCTTGGTGATGAAGTCAGCCCAGTGCCTCCTCACCGCCTCCAGCATCTGGCTGCAATGTGGGCACGAGTCGGGCACATCCAGCGCAATTTTTGCGTGTAACATCCCCAAGCAGACGGGACAGGTCTCGTGGGTGTCCGTCGCTATGAGGGAGAAACCACATCCGCTAGGACAGGCGCGCGAGATTAGGCTCGCTGTCCTATTGGTTTTCCTTGGAAGTCTTGTCTTTCGCTTTCCTTTCTTCTGAGGCATGTCCGAGAAAAGGCGAGCGAGTCCTTCCAGAATCCTTTTTCTTTTATTTTGAAACGTCTCCTCCGTCGCGTCGCTTTCGCTGGCTAACCCGCTACGAGTTAGCAGGGGTAGCGGTTGTTTGCGCAGTTAGCGCCGTCGAGCGAAGCAGTCTGAGGAGAGAGGAGAAGAAAATACTTTGGGGTTAAGAGAAAATGTGCCGGACTAGCTTTCGCTAGCCCAGTAGTACGCAGGAATAATTATCCGTACGCTCTGTGTAGGGAGCAAGCTCACCTCTGGTTGAGCGATAAAGCAACAGAGAAGTCCCGCGAAGAGAGGTAGTTCAGGTTTAAGCGAGGTGAAGGGCAAAAAGAGAAAGATGGATGGGCGTCAGCGGCTTAAATACCCAGAGGGCGGTGCCTCTGACGCAACGCTGACGCCCTTGCCATAAAGAAGTGAATGTATTCCTTAAGGTAATCGCGCGGGGGCGCAATTCCCATAGCATATGTTGCACCGAGAGAACATGACTGAAAGGGAACTACTGTAGTGCAGTACTGTACTGTACTGTACTCTACTGTACTGAGGTGAAAACCTGCTCTTATGCAGAAACATGGAGTCCATCCCTCTTTTGAATGAGCAGCTCTTCCTTCCAGGAATGTATATTTTTGAGGTCCAGTTTTCTTTTTGTACATTTTTCTGCACAAAACGTGTTCCTCAGTTTTGTTCTGTTTCAACAATTCATAAATCAACATGTCCATTCAGGACATTCTTGCTGGGATTTCTGGTATTTGTTCAGTTTTTATTTGTTGAAATATTTAGCTTTGTCGGCCATGTTTTTCTAATTAAAAATGAATCGAGCTCTCTTCACCCTTCAAACTATTTGTGCTGTTTGAAACCTTTTACTGATGATTTGAACTTTTGTTCTGTGTCAGCTTTGTTCAACTTCTGTCTGCTAATTTCAGTTAATTAAAAAATTTCTGTTTTTTTTTTAGCCTTCTAAATTCTACTTTTTCTAGGTTTATTTCATTTTTTTCCCCTTTCAGTTTCTCTTTGGGTATTTTTCAGTTATAATTTGATAATTTTCTGGTCTTTCTTGTCCTTTTGAATTCAGTTTATACTCCTTTCGGCTAATTTCAGCTTTAAAAAAATGATTTTTCATCAACTTTTTGGTAATTTCAGGTTATTTTTTCACACACACATGCGCACACACACACACACACACATCTATCTATCTATCTATCTATCTATCTATCTATCTATCTATCTATCTATCTATCTATCTATCTATCTATCTATCTATCTATCTATCTATCTATATCTATCTATCTATATCTATATATATATATATATATATATACTATATATATATATATATATATATATATATATATATATATATATATATATATATATATATATATATATATATATATATATATATACAGTGGTGGGCAACGCTAATCCAAAAATTAGTTCCGCTATTTCTAAAGCACTAATTAATTTATTTAGGTCCGCAATTTCAAAAGCACTAATGTCTTATGAAAATTAGGGGAAGCTAATTCTAATCCGCTAATTAAATTCAACAATTGGTAGCAGCAAGTTATGCAATATTTGCACTACACTGCCAACTAGCGGTGCATGAACTGTTATACAGTAAGTTGTTTGAGTTTCAGAGTATTTAGTTTGGTTCTCTTCAACAGGTTTGACAAGGACAAAATGTACCCATTCCAAAGTCTGTTAGCTAAACTGCTGACATATTTGGCTGTTTTTTTTTCTTCTTCTTTTGTTACTTTTAGTACCACTAGATCGCATGTGTCAAACTCAAGGCCCGTGGGCCAAATCCGGCCTACCATAACCGTTTCTGTGGCTCTCTACACCCTAGAACTTCAAGATAACAGTTGTAAGCATGTTGCTCTCAGGTGATGGGTCCCCATCCCTACACTCCCTGGTCTCTCTGTTAATTGTCTTGCTTATCTCCTCCATTTTGTTGTCCAGGTGTTTGTGATTGTCATGCTGTGTGTTCATGTACCTGTATATAAAGTCAGGGATTTTTTAATTGATAAAGCTCTGTATATGTTGTATAACACAATCATTGTTCCACATTTAATCTATTGTATTGAGGTTTGGGGAAAAGCGTGCAAAACAATTACAAAGCCTGTTTTTATTTTACAAAAGAGAGCTGTAAGAGTAATCACCAGAAAACATTTCAGTCACCCATCAAACACCTTGTTTCTTCAGCTAAATTTATTGAAATTCCAGGAATTGGTAGAATATAGTATTTTATCAGTTATGTATAGGGCTCATAATAACACATTACCTTTAAATATCCAAAGAAATTTAGACAAAGTTATTACAATCTTAAAGGGACAGATATTCATCAAACCACAATTCAGAACCAGCTTAAAGGGACGGTCTACCTCAATTCAGGGAGTTGGATTGTGGAATGTTCTGGAGAGTGATGTTAAAAATGCAAAATCAATTCATTCATTCATTCATTCAACCTTTATTTATACAGGCTAGCCTCGTTGAGTCACGGGGACTCATTTACAAGAGGGACCTGTCTCACTCACACCAAACAACCATCCACTCTCACACTCACACCTAGGGTCAATTTAGAGTCACCAATCAGCCTAACAAGCATGTTTTTTGGTCTGTGGGAGGAAACCGGAGTACCCGGAGGAAACCCACGCATGCACGGGGAGAACATGCAAACTCCACCCAGAAAGGCCCCGGACCGGGATTTGAACCGGCAACCTTCTCGCTGAGAGGCAGCAGCTCTACCAGTTGTGCCACCGTGCTGCCCAATGTATACATTTAAGAAAAAGGTCGAAAAGGACTTGCTCAAAAACTATATATGATGTAGCTTAGTGTGTTTGTGTATTACAGTTAGAAAAATTAAGTAGAGTTATTCATTTTGTGATGTAGTTTGTGTATTACAGTTAGATAAATTAGTAGATTTATTCATTTTGTGATGTAGTTTGAAGGTTATCATTGGTTGAACAAACTGTGAAATAAATAAGGGGCAGATATAATAAGATTTCATCTTCTTTCTGCTCCTTTCATTTTATCCTACTTGTATTCTTGTATCTGATGAAACTGTTTTGTATTGTTCTTTTAAAATGAATGAATAAACATCAAATCAAATCAACGGCCCAGTCAGAGTCCAGAACCTGAACCTGAAACCTTCAGAGAGCTGAGCAGAAACCTCAAAGAACTGAAGCAACAATGGAAAGAAGAGTGGGTCAGAACTCCTCCAGAACCAGGAGAGAGACTGATGAAGTCCTGCAGAGAACCACAGAGGGTTCTGCTGCTGAAGGAGGTTCTGTTGGGTCAGAGGCACAAGCTGAGGTTAAATTTTAATGATTTTAGAACTTGTTAAAGATCATCCATCCAGCCATCCAGCTAACTGTCTATCCATCCATCCATTCAGCTAAAAGTCTATTCATCCTTGTATCTGATGAAACTGTTTTGTATTGTTCTTTTAAAATGAATGAATGAACATCAAATCAAATCAAAAATAAGTCTGTATCTCTGTGTTTATCATTGTCCTGGCATTGTCTCCTGTTGCCTCTGTCTCCTGAGTTCCTTGTGATTCCCTGAGTATGTAAGTTTGCTGCCCTGCGGACGCCATTTTGAAGAGTCCTAATGGTGAACTACTTTTTTTAAATCCAGCAGATTTGACCATTTCGTGAAACTCTCAAGCTCAGAAAAACTTGTG
>JBBPBX010000516.1:14890-34654 GCA_038048925.1 Garcialebias charrua
TATATATATATATATATGTATGTATGTATGTATGTATGTATGTATGTATGTATGTATGTATGTATTTTTTTTGTTGCCTTTTTCAGTTTATTCTACTCATTTCTGCTGTGCCAGTGCCAGATGTTCCAATTCAACTTGTGTGAACAGTTTAGTGATAAAACCGTTTCAACCTTCAGATTCTTCAGCAGCTGAAGTCTTTCAGCAGAACGCATTTTTACAATAAATGACATTTTCTTTAGATTTTATTTTAAATTGCTTAGTAAAGATTTGATAATGATCTAAGGTTAGATGTTCACATGCAAATCATTACCTGGACAACTAAATTATTCTTGAACCTTCACGATTTAGGGTGGGCTTTGTTACCATGGTAACCAGTTCAGCTTGTTATTATGCAGGTAATGAGCGTGGTCTCGTTCCAGAAAAGCACTGATGATTTTACAGGGGAGCCTTCATGGATTTCCTCAGGTGGCTGATTTGGACAAACAAAAGAAAAAGAGCAGAGTCTGTGTTGGAGGGAGGACCAGGAAATAGAAACACATCGCTGGAGATCCCTTCTTCTCGTCTTCTTCCTGGCCCATTAGCATGTGATCAGAGCTGAGTTTGTAATTAAAGGTGACTGGGTTTTGCTGATGGTGAGTGCACCTGAACGCAGGGGAGAATGGACGAACACACTCAGAGAAGATGAAGGCAGAGACAGAAGGGAGCAATTCCTCTGAAAAAGAAGCCTCATTACAATTTGAATATGTTACACATCACAGTGAAATCACTTCAACAAGCACAAAAGTCATGCTTGATAATGAAGCCCTGCAGAGATGGAGGCCGTGTCTTCTGAATACCTTCAGGAGAAAATGGATTTCTGAGACGAGTACAAGGTTAGCCTTGTTAAAGCAGAGCAGCTTCTTGTCATTCTTCTGACAGTGCTTGAAAAGCTGTATTTTATTTCTGAGAGAAATAACAGTTTGATAGAAATGCAGGCTCTGTAAAGACTTTTTTCTCTTGTTGGAATGTGAGTGTAAATGAAATGCTGCACAACATCATTTTAAATAGGTAAAAAGACAGCCTTTACTAAAGGTTAAAAAAAGACTGGTTTATTTTACATCAAGGTATGATCACATGCAACAAAAATAACTACATCACAGTGTTGACAAGAAGAGTTCTGGTATGTTTTGCCACTTGTTCTGTGAGGTGGTTTCTCTGAGTGCAGGCTTCTCTCTGTTGCTTCATGTCTGGGTGTTTCTCCGTCAGTCCTACTTTACTGACATGGACGGAGAAAAAACAGCAGGTGGATCGGCAGACCATCACATTTAATGACCAGGACCATCAGGATTCACCTGAGCTCACAGGGGTTAGAATAATCTAAAATACCACAACACTCAAAGCAGGATTAAAAAATATGTATTTATTACTACAGAAGAAAGGGCATTTCTCCAACTAAGCATAGTTAAAGCTAACTAGACATTCATTAGTGTTCTGCTTGTTTTAGCTATAAAATAAATAAAAAATCAGCAAAATTGTAAATAAATTTAACAGCACTATAGATTAAAGGTTAGCACTAATGCCTCACAGCATGAAAGTCCTGGATTCAATCCCCAGTTTGGACCTGGGGTCTTTCTGTGTGGAGTTTGCACTCCGTTTCTTTAGAGATATTACTGGAACCTGATTTGTTTTAGGACTATTTTTGTGCGGTTGAGCTATCTGAATTGTCAAAAATAATAACCTCATCCAAACCATGTCTGCTAGATCCCATCCCAACCAGGCTATTTAAAGAGGTAGTTCCCTTAATTAATAACCACATCTCGGATCTTCTTAATTTGTCTCTACTAAATGGTTACATATCACAGAGCTTTAAGGTTGCTAAAATTAAACCTTTACTTAAGAAGTCTGACCTTGATTCAGAA
The DNA here is from genome assembly GCA_038048925.1 of Garcialebias charrua. Lineage (NCBI taxonomy): Eukaryota > Metazoa > Chordata > Actinopteri > Cyprinodontiformes > Rivulidae > Garcialebias > Garcialebias charrua. Next base: position 16,789 of record JBBPBX010000516.1, read on the forward strand.
ATTCTGGCCAATTATAGACCTACTGTATATCTAACCTAATTTTCATCTAAAAAATTCTAGAGAAAATAGTTGCAGGTCAGTTGCGTGAACATCTACAAAGAAATAATCTGTTTGAAGAGTTTCAGTCAGGGTTTAGAGCTCATCATAGCTGCACTAGTAAAAGTCACTAATGATATTCTCATGGCCTCAGACAATGGACTTGTGTCTATAACTGGTCCTGTTAGACCTCAGTGCTGCATTTGATACAGTTGATCACAATATTTTACTACAGAGGCTTGAATATGATATTGGGATTACATAACCAGCTCTAAAATGATTAGAGTCTTATTTATCTGAAATATTAGTTTGTAATGAATATTTCTCATACACCAAAGTTAATCATGGAGTTCCTCAGGGCTCAGCGCTTGGACGAATACTCTTTACTTTATATCTGCTTCCATTAGGTAAAGTTATTAAACAACATGAGATACATTTCCATTGTTATGCTGATGATTAGGAGTGCAGAAAAAAAATCGATTTTTAAAAGAATCTACTTTGTAGATTCTTAGTACTGGTGATTCTGAATCAATTCTAAAAGCCCCAAAATCGATTTAAAAACATGTTTAACTCTATATTTTTTTCTACTCTACTCCTGAGCGTACTGCATATCACATTTTGTGTTTGTTCGGCCCCCGTAGAATTTTGACCGTGTAGGCCACCGTACAGCAAGCTAGTTAGCCAGCTCCCTTTATCTGAATGGAGCCTGCTAGCATGGAGCAGTAGGACAGCGCGATTCAACCCGCTCCTTCATCTTTAAAAATAATTTCAGATCCTACAACGTTCTGGGGGAAGACAGATCTTAACAAGAGAACGGTTGTTTGCAAGAAGTGTCAAATAAAATCATGGTACAGTATTTTGGAAATACGATAAAATGTGCAGAAGATGAAAGTGAGACCAGCCAAACAGCGAAGTTTAATGCAAAGATTTCTCTCTCCATCTCATGCTGTATCACAAAGGATTTATGAGCAGACAGCTCAGTGGACGTTGAGGGATTTATCTTTATTTTTAATGAGCTGGAAACAACGTACGTTATTCCTTCATGTAGATAAAGGTCCACACAGCTCCAGCATGAAACAAGAATAATGTGGGAGAAGTTCTGATGCAGCTGCAGCTCAAAGGTAATTGTTATTTCACATATTATACTAAAAATTTTACAAGTTATACAACAAACTTTATGTAATTTGTCTTTTAACAGGTTGGAGAGGCCAGATGAGACACATCGCCTGGAGCCAGTTCTAAATGATACAATTTATGGTTTATAAATTACAATTCAGAAGAGATTTTAATGCAGGTTTGCACAGGTTTTGAAATTTTGTTAAAGATTTACTAAATATGAATCAATTCAATATGCTTAAAAAAACCTGTGAAGTCTGTACTTAGTGTTGAGTTAAAGGTTAATGTACTACAGTAGGCTGAAGTCTGTTCACTTTTGTATTTATATATTTAGAATTATTTGTCTGTGATGGACTGGAGACCTGTCCAGGTGTCCCTCGCCTCTCACAGTGATGGCTGGACATGGACACATTGACCCCTGAGACTTGAAAAGGAAGAAGTGGTTAAAGATGATGGATGGATGAATTATTTGTTCCTAGATTTTAATTTTATTGTTTTAGAGAAATCCAGGCAACTAACCTAACCTAATACTGGTAATTTAACTTACAGAATTGTATGCACTCCTGTATTATTTGTTCCTATTTTTGGTTTAAATATCAAACAATGCAAAACATTCGATACAATAAGGAACCCAACATTATTGTTTTAAATAAATGTTCTATTGTTTACATTGTTGTTTAATCTTTTCAGCTTGTCAGTTACATAACTGAAACTAAATGTATGGCCATTTCAATAGAAAAATCGATTTTGAATCGAATTGTGATACCAATAATCGGAATCAAATTGATTTGCCAGACACTGAGAGATTTGCACCCCTACTGATGATACACAATAATGTTTGTCCATGAAATCCAAAGAATCAAATCAGTTACTTATAAATGACAAACATGCCTTAAAGAGGAACTAAACCGAAATATAACTTTTTTTTAGCTGATAAACTCCCTAGAATGTGTTTAAAATGTTTCATAGCACTATGTCTGTGTTAATTTTCATGTAATTGTTCGTATTTGTGTAAATCTGCAATATTTGGTCTAAAACCGTGTTTACGGTAGTCCTATGGGTTGAACAGAGGTTATTGCACCTTAATTTTCATATTGGTCATGGACTGTTCACTCTGATGTGTCTTGTACACTCTGACGTCACGAACATGGTTCAAGCAGAGCCAATCCCCTGCGGAGATGAGAAGGTCCTCGCTGCAGTTCATACCTTATATGGAAGTGGTACATTTCACTCCTGAAAAGCTCTGCAACCAAGCATATTATAGTTTTCGGAATGGCACTAGTTATTTGTATATTTTAACATTTATTTTAAGAATATTTTTCACTTCATCGAAACTATCTGGTTGAGCAATGCATGAATGACTAGTTTTGTTTTCATTTTTTTAAACCTTTGGTTTTGGATAGATTGGGTGGAATATATAAAAACATCTACATGTTTATTCTTTGTTGTTGCTTGGTTTATGTTGTTGGCTAGAGGTTTAGTTTGTTTTAGGTTGTTGCTGGAGGAGGCGTCAACAAAAGCACAACCCCCCACCTCCACCCCTCCTTGTCTCTCGACACGCCCATTTTGAGGGAGATTTTGAATCTGCTTCGGGGGAGGAGTTACAGTTTCACAGCGTGTTGAGGCCCACTTTAAAGACATAAAAACCTGCATGACCCTTAATTTTTTGCTTTTGAATACAGACAAGACTGGAATTGAATTCACAATCTTACTTCTAACCTACAAAGCTCTCAACAACCTAGCTCCATCTTATATTACAGCTAGATCTTATTGTTCCATATTTTAATAACAGAGCACTTCGCTCTCAGACTGCAGGTTTACTTGTGGTTCCTTGAATTTACAAAAACAGAATGGGAGGCAGAGCTTTCAGTTATCAGGCTCCTCTCTTGGGGGACCAACTTCCAGTCTCTGTCCGTGAGGCTGACACATTGTCCGGTTTTCAAACTGGTCTTAAGACTTTACTTTTTGATAAATCCTATAGTTAGGGTCGGCTTGGGTTTCCTGAGCTGTCTCTTAGTTATGCTGCTATAGACTTAGGCTTTTTTTCTTCTTCTTCTTTCAGCTTCTCCTTTCGTTAGGGGTCGCCACAGCGAACTAGTCACACGAAGACTTGGCAATTGTTTTTACGCCGAATGCCCTTCCTGACACAACCACAGACCACCGAGCTACCACAGCCCTCTGTGTGGAGCAGAGAGCTGATATAGGGTTCCTGGGGGAGCAGATGCTGTGGGTTAAGGGCCTTGCTCAAGGGCCCAGAGTGGGGCAGATGAGGGTGGAGACAGGTGTGACTGCGTCACTTATCCCACCCACATTTTGATGTTGCCGGTACCGGGGCTTGAACCGGCGATCTTCCGATCACAAGCTCACCTTCTTAACCATTGTGCCACCACTCCCAAACTTAGACTGCCGGAGAATAAATTGACCACATATACCCATGTTGCTGCTGCCTTTATTTTTTTCTACTCTACTTGTTTCTACTTGTATTTACAGTAGTCCCTCGTTTACTGCAGGTGTTCCATTCCAGACCACCCCGACTAGGGCGGTCTGCTAGTTCATGACAATCTCCGAACTAGCAACGTTATAATTATTTTAGTATTTTTATATATTTTACGGCTTTAGAAACCCTTCCCACACTCTTGCGATGTTTTAAATTCTTAAACCTATTTCAAATTTAACAACACACATACAGTACTATACGTAACTAATTTTTACTCACCAGGCTCTGCAGAACATGAGCCGCTCTCGTTTCCGCTCCGACTGTTCTGATCCGACTTGGTTAATTTTTGCAGGTGTAACCTGCTTCAACAACACCCACAATCAATGTTGTAAACTCTAAATCCCACTAATCTTAACAACTTACTTATATGTAGGTAACATATTTTACTTACCAGCGCATTTTTGGGTGGGAGGTGGAGGGGGTAGACTTTGGTTGGCTGGCGCAGGATCGTAGGTTGTCGAGTGAATCCGAGTCTGGATGAAAAAAGTCCAGATGGGCTACAGAAACAGTGCTGGATCTACAGCGGAGCGAGTCCTCACTTGGAAGTCTTCGTGGGCCGGCTACCAGCTCTCAAGATTCACCGATGGGTCTGGAGGTCTGGTTCTGCTCTGGTTCCATTACGGTTCAGTGGGTTCTGTGCAGCTTCTCTGCATCTACAAGGCACCAATCAGATTGAAACTTTCCCTATAGTTTTTCAGCAGAAGGAAATGGGGCTTCTGGGAGGGGCCCTGTTGCCTTCTGGGAAATGTGGTCGTTATGAGCAGGAATACAGTGGAGGCTTAATGAGATAAAACTATAAAATGGTTGCGCCTGTCCAAGTATTTTATTTTTCATTAACTTTTTACTGTACGATACTGTATCCAGCACTGTCCCAGTCACATGAGTAATATTAACATTGACAATGATGTGTCCTGTACAATTTTTATTTTTGTACAATATTATGTAGCCTACTGTACATTCACAAACCACGATAGAGTGAGTATGTGAAAGTCGAGCCACAAACTAGTGAAGGACTACTGCATTTCGATCTTAATATGTTTTTGTCTTTCTTACAATAGAAAGTACACCCAGACCTGTTATTCTGTGTTTGTTTGTCTGTTTCTACTTTCTGTCCTATCAAATCCAGCTGGTCGAAGCAGATGGACGCTTGTTCTGACCCTGGTTCTGCTGGAAGTTTCTTCCTGTTAAAAGGATTTTCTTCCCCTTCCACTGTCTCCTTTGCACTCGCTCAGGATGGGAGACTGTGCTGAAGTGAAGATTCAACACCATCGGCTTCTTCCTTAGATAGATAACTTTACTAATTTGATTTTTAATGTATATTAATGTTTTTGTTTAGTGCCCTGAGACAACTTTTGTTGTGACTTGGAGCTATATGTTCAATTCAAACCGAACTGAATTGATTCATATTCCCATCGAAAGGTGACCGTATTATAGTTGACATCTGTAACATTTGTTTGTCTCACCCATAACTTCAGATAAATTCAAGATGAAAAGTTCAAGACAATTTAATGAAACTTCATACATTCATGCATCCTCACTAACTGAATGTTGTGCACACTTTTTACCACCCCAGCTTCAAGGTCACGGTCACAAATAAAGTTAAAATGTATCGCAATCTTTGCTTGTCTGGTTCATTGCTATAGATTGCTGTAGAATAGTTTCAAGATTGTAATGTTCAGTACTCCTGTTTTTGTTTTTTTATTTTAATCATTTAATTTCGATGACCACCTGTTGCACAGAGTTGAGTTGGTTAAAAAAATATAAGAACATGCTGTTTTTGTTAGTTTGAGCTGTTTCTTTATGGAAATCACTGCAGCTCCAGGGCTACCTGTCGGCAGCGAGTTGAGGATTTTCTGCAAACCTAAAAGCACCAGCATGTAGAAAAATAATTGCCGTCAGACTCATTAGGTGAATCATTTTAGACAGAGCGCAGTGTGATTTTTATGAACAGCCTTAAGGCGTGTTTTGGGGGAAAGATCTAATCCAAGTATGTTCTTGTCTTTTTTATGTTGAGTGATACCTAGAAGACTCAACATAAAATGTTGTTTTAGTCACTTCCTGAAAGGCTATGATGTACCTGTCTTTTCTTTGTTTTTACTGAACAGGCCTCGTTTCCATTTCACATTCAGGAAAAGCTGAGGTAAAGAAGAAGGCTCAGTTCTTGGCTCAACAGGGTTCAGAGAGTGAAGAAAAAGCTTTCATGATCAAACGATTCAGTCATCCTTTGACCACAGAGTAATTCCTTTTTAAAATTAAAACTATGTGTATTCAGTTTAAAATAGATTAGCAGGAACGGTGAGAGTAGATTTTATATTTGCACTGCAGTCCTGAAATTTTACAGGATTGTTCATTAAAGCTGCAAACATTCATTTCTGGAACGTTCACTTTGCACTTCTGGTGAAAATTACTTGGCCACCTACCTTGTAAGTGCTGCAAATTATAGAGTGTATGTGTGAACATGTTGCTACATAAAAAGTCCAGGCCTACTTCTTGGAATCTTCTTCATAATATATCAGAAACTACATGAGATCCACATGGCAGATCAGTTATCTCCCTTTAATGATGTCTGACACTTTGTCAGAAGCAGAAGAAATCTTTATTATTTCACATGTTGAGTGTTGTTAATTCATTTATTTAAACAGAACCCTTCCAATTTCCAAGGCTCAGGAAGTACCGAACGGGCAGTTTAAATGGTTCAAACTAAAAAGAAAGGTCACTTTGCAGTCTGAGCCTTACCAGGTAGCTTTCAATGAGTTTTTTGTTTAATTTTCTTACCTGTTCAGTCCACATGTCAAACAGAATTCCACATTATGCCATTACAAGATTCTCATGGCTATGTGAAAACAAACGTTTTTAGTAGAGATTGAATTTTTTTCTCATAGAAAAAACATACTGATATGTCTCATAAAGTTGTCAAATGTCTTGTAAACTTGGTGTCCTGTTACAACATCTAATGTCCAACCCCTTCAAAGTGGGACTAACAATTGGACATGGCGTGAAGGAGACTGCCTGGGAGAAATCAGCCACACACCTCACCTGCTGAACGCAGCCGCACCCAACGAGCGCACGGAACCGGGATCTTGCTGGTGACAGCCAAACGTTGGATCTCTGTTTGAGGATATGTTATGTATCCCGGAGGATGCTGCCCATGCTGACACCTGCAGGTTTTGTATATGTTGGCAGCTGTCTTGTTTTCCCTTGGTCACGCCTGTTTTGTTAATTAGTCTGATTATGGTCAGGCTTGTGTGTTCAGCCTGAAGGGCCTGTGTGACACTCCTATATGAACTTCAAGGTGAGGTTGCTTGAATGCGGAGTTTTGTGGGCTCAGAGAGAGTGTGGTTGCTTCATGCTGAGTTGTTTGGGTACTGTGTGGTACCGTGGGGTGTGCTCCGCCCGCCCCTGTCTTGGAAGTTGGTAATCTTCTGTTGAGAAGATTGTTGGTGAGTTGCTGATTGCTCATTTTTGGATTTTGACTGTGCTTGGTGCACTATGAAGTAGTTGCTTGTTTTGGTTTTGTTGTGCTTGGTGCACTTAGAAGCTGTAGGGTGCTTTTGTGACGTTTAGGTCCTGCTCAGGTGAGGGACGCTGAACTGAGTGGTCTAACTAGTTTTGGTTTAACCAGGAGGTTGTGTGGTTGGCCGAGGTGTGACAACTGTTTGGAGTTTTCTTTTGTCTGCTGACAGTGTGAGTTCGGTAGTCCAGTTTTATCGTTTTTCTTTTTACGCCTAGACTTCCCTTTTGGTTAGGTAGTCCGTCACTAGAGAGGCTTTGGCGGCCCTGTTCTATGGGTTGGCCCTTCTCTGGTGACGTTATTTTACTTTTGGCCGACTCACCCTGTCCTCCATTCTTTTGATACTTTTGTTTGTTTTGTGACGCTGTGCCAGAAGAAGCTGCGCTCCGCACCAGGAGGGAGGAGTGCGGGGATCCATCTTGACACCAGACGTGCAGTGGTCAATAAAGTTTTTATTAAACTAAATCCTTCTTGTGTCCTATGTCCATTAAATGTGTTCGGCCTGAGCCAGCCATAACAGGATACCAAGAACTACTGCTGCATGCTGAGGAACCGGCTGCTGGTACACACTGGAGAGCCGGGTAGCTGGTACACATTGAGGAGCCGGGTAGCTGCTATGTGCGGAGGGGCCAAGCCACTGCGGCACTGAGGAGCCGTGCCGCTGTTGTACCCCGGGAGGACAGGCCACTTCAGTGCGACGTCACTGTACATCTCATCGGGAGCTACTGGCTTAGGCCTTTCTGGCGTCCTCGCAATAGAGCTCAAGGGAGTTCATCTTCTAGGAATGACAGCCTCCGGGCCCGTATTGGGTGAGCCATGCCGAAACACATTGCACGGGGAGAGGGTTTGGATGCAACAGAGCGCAACTCAGACAATATGGAGAAGATTTAAAAAAATCTCAACTTTATGAGTGCACAACTTTCAAAATTAGATTCACAACAAGAACTACTGCTCGGCAGTGACGTGCGGTGAGGTTCATGGCTGGTGAGGCACTGTGCAGTTTTTTTTCATATGTATAATAAAAAACAGACAAAAAATGTTCTCCACATTTTGGCTTCTGTCTGCCATAGCTTCTTCAGCGCATTGGATACTTTGGATAGCATTATTTTCTTCTTTTATAATACATGAACCCTACAGAGTAGTTTATTCGCCATTTGATTGGCAGCAGTTAACGGGTTGTGTTTAAAATCTCATATCAGCAATCTTTACACATACAAACTGTAGCACACAAAAAGCACATTTAATTTGGAGAAAAAATTATTTTAGTTTTACATTTACTTAAATTAAACTATAACAAAATATATTTTTATTTTACAGAAAAGAGCTGTGAGAATTATTACAAGAAAGCCTTACTGTCATCCATCTAATATATTATTTAAACAACTCAAAGTACTGAAGTTTTATGATTTGGTGGACTATAATATTTTGTTAGCAATAGAACCCTCAAATGTATTTTGTTAAGAGAGAAAGCTGCTACAGTCTAAAGGGAAGTGAAATTTTTGCAAAGTCAAGTTATAGGACTAGTTTGAAGGGATGGTTTATTTCAATACAGGGAGTTGAATTGTGGAATGTTTTGGGAAATCATAATAAAGATGTAAACTCTGTGATTATGTTTTTAAAAAATGATCAAAACTAAATTGTTAACAAAATACTAAAGCTTTTAGTTAAGTGTTTAATGTTCTAGAATCTAGATATTTGTAGATTGTGAAAAGTTACTCTCTTTGCCCTGTTACTTATAGATAATTATTGTTTTAATTGATTGTTTGAACTTGTTTTGTTTTGAAAAAAGGGGCAGATAAAATAAGATTTCTTCTATTCTTTCATATAATATGTGATGTTTCTTTTCTTTTTCTTGTGGTTTTTAATGTAAAATGAATAAACTAAAAAATAAAATAAAAAAATGAATAAAGTCCATGTCCACTCCCTCTGAACAAATACGTCAATTACTTTTTTCTTCCTTGTCGGCTTTCAGTTTTAAAAGTCTCTCTGCCTCCATGGAGATCAGAAGAAAGCCTTCCTTGATCAGAAATGTAATCCTCCATTGCGAAATTATAGCCAATCAGGAGAAAAAATAGCTGAATCACTGCACTTTCCTTACATTAAGGGCCAGTTTACACGGCGCGTATTTTGAGTGTAACCGCTACTTTCTCTTTGCGACTTTGCTTATCGCCTACACGACGCTGCTGGCCCCCCTCTTTGACTCCGATACTTTTCTGACCCTGCTCTCAAGGTGGAAGTTTTTCGCTGACCCCCCGCTGATAATGTAAACATCTCCCGTGGAGCTTTTGTGTCAACCACATGCGCGCAGCCCGCATGCGCGGACAGTCTGACATTTCACGTGTCACGCTGCAAAATATAACAGTTTAACAATAATAAACAGTATTTATGTTGGCGTGGGAGATGTAAATTTATCTGAACTACAGTATCTATCTGGACTCGTTACATTTTTTAAACAGTGCGTAACGTGCTGTGAAAATGAAGACACCAGGTTTATTTTTTATTTATTTATTTATTCAGCACCACAAAGTTTACAACACAAACACTGAGAATTAAACTGAACACACTATTAAAACACGTGAACCGAACTGTAACTACGTTAATGAACTGGACTCTTGCTGTGTGTTCATCTGGACCCATCAGAACCGCCGAACCGTCTGCCTGTTTGTTGGAACGACAGCTTCTCCACCTGGCAGAAATAAATAAATAAATTTAAAAAAACTCAGTTGTTGTGTGATCAAAGTAAACACAAGCAAACATTATATTAAGAACGTTGATTTACCTGCTGTAAGTCAGCTGTTTATCACGGAGTAAAGTCCGGTTCTGGTCCACAGTCCACTCAGCGTCTGGTGTGGAGCTTGTTAGATGAAGAGAGTCCCGCTTGGTGTCAAATCTGTTGACTCTTATCCAAATTCCAGCTTTAACTTGTTGTTAACTTGTTGACAACAACTTGTAGTTAGCTGATTTTAGCCAGAGAGGAAAGCAGACGAGGAGGCTGCCTCGGCTGCTGTTTACCTCAGGCAGCACGCATGCGCAGTAGTGAAGGTTCCAAAAATCACAGCGCCATCTAATGGCCCAGCATGGTAACTACAGTGAAATCATGAGGACGGGGGGTGGAGGGGGAGAGAGTCGTATCCACAGAATTCGACCGTGTCAACGCAAAACTTTTCACCTAATTAACATACCCAAAACATCCGTTTCCCCCACACAGTGTCCGTGTAAACAGGGCCTAAATTGTAGCGTGTTCGTTGTCACTTCCTCCTGCTGCAGTGCAATGGAGGAGGCTCAAACAAGCAGAACCCTGGGCTCACTAGCCCAGCCTCCTCGAGGCCTGCCGCACGCAGCTCATTTTCTCAGTTTTATGATCGCTCAGCACAAGAAACACGTTACACACACACATACAGTTTTAGACAAAAACATTAGACATTATATTCACCAGCTAAACTATAGAAATGTAGTTTATATAGCAAAAGTATTTGGACATTTTAATAGCGACATAAAAGGAGCAGGAATACGGGCTCACTGCAGCACAGTCAGCGAGTGATTGCGCAATCTGGTGAAGCTGCTGTTGCCTCTGCCGCTCTGCGCACGTCTCTTCTCTTCCCAGTATTTGAACGCTATATAAGAAAAATCGGTGAGTTTGAATAAAAAATAACTTAAAACTGGTTTAGTTTTTAGTAAAATAAGTTTATAGTACAAATCAAAGGATAAATACAATAATTACATTTTTTTTTTTTTTCAATTTACTTTTTTCTTTCTATGATGACAGGGGAGGTGTGGCCTCACTTGCCTCCCCTGACCGCACGCCACTGCTGCTCGGTATGGTAGAGGAAGTGGAACATTTGAAAGTTGCACTAAGAGCTAAAGACCGGAAAATAGCAGAACTGAAGAAAAAAGTAGATGAACTGGAACAGTATACACGAAGGGATGACTTAATGATTACTGGACTCGAAATAAAACCCAGAACCTACGCTCTGTAGCAAGGGGAGACACCACAGAAGATGCTCCTCCACAAGAACTGCTCACTCTGGAGCAACAGGTAATGACTTTTTTGAAAAACAAAGACACTGACATAAAATCTGAGGACATTTCAATTTGTCATACCTTACCAAATAAATCAGAAAAAAGTAAATCTCCTATTGTTATCAGGTTCATCAGTAGGAAAGCGAGAAACAATCTTATGATGTAAGCAAAAAAATTTAATGTAACAAATGTCTATATAAATGAACACCTAACGAGAAAAATGGAAACTATGCCCGTGAAGCAAGGTTGTTGAAAAAACACAAAAGAATTGTAGCAACTTGGACAAGGAATGGAAACATCTGGATTAGAGCTAAAGAAGGGTCACAGGCTAAAATAATAAAAGAACTGAAGGATTTAGAAGAATTAAGATGAGTTCAGGAGGGGACAAACTACAAAATTAAAAACAAAAAACACTAAAACAACTTGGTACATATTGAATACATAAAATGTTGACACCAATGGACACAAACACTAAAATATGATTACATATGAAGATTCAGATACAAGCGGCTGAAATGAGTTTTCTCCGCAGGGTGTTTGGACTCTCCCTTAGAGATAGGGTGAGAAGCTCAGTCATCCGGGAGGGACTCAGAGTAGAGCCGTTGCTTCTCCACATCGAAAGGAGCCAGTTGAGGTGGCTCGGGCATCTGGTTAGGATGCCTCCTGGACGCCTCCCTGGTGAGGTGTTCCGGGCATGTCCCACCGGGAGGAGGCCCAGAGGAAGACCCAGGACACGCTGGAGGGACTATGTTTCTCGGCTGGCCTGGGAACACCTTGGGATTCCCCCGGAGGAACTGGCCCAAGTGGCTGGGGAGTGGGAAGTCTGGGCCTCCTTACTTAGGCTGCTACCCCCTGCGACCTGACCCCGGATAAGTGGAAGAGAATGGATGGATGGATGGATGGATGGATGAATTCTAAAAATATAATGATAAGTTGTGTATATCGATCAACTGATTCAAATATAGAGCAATTCACAGGTCAAATCATGGATCTGCTAGAAAAGAGTTTATTTTATTTATTTATTTATTTTATTTATTTTTTATTTTATTTTTTTCCCCATTTATAGATGGCCTCCCTTCACACCTTATAGCCATCCTCTCACTCCAATATGTATTTTTTTTTTTTTTAATAGAGAGAAAGAAAGAAAAGAGAAAGTGAGACAACAAAACAACAATTGTCCACAGAAAGAGCACAAGGCAAACACACCAAACCTCCGTCCACAATCCTGCAAAGCACATGACAGAACACAACAACGAAACATACAAGCATAAAGACTGATAATATTCATGACCTTGCAATAGATTTCTATAAATACACATACCCATACCTACAAATATATATACAATATACATACATATATATTTATATTCATTTATATACCCATCTACATACATCTACTATACATCCCTGCATCCATTTGTGTGTGGTTGTGAGCATGCATAAGTGAATAAGGTTCCTCCAATAGAACATTTAGTAGCGACTGTGAAGCATCAGAGACCCGTCCCCCCAAAGCCCGAGACAGACGAAGGGGCGATCAAAGCCCAAGACCCCAGGAAGGACCCCGAGCCCAGAGTCCCCAGGACCACCCGAACAGGACGAGCCACTCGTCCACTCCCCAGATCCGACCAAGTGGAAGAACCGGACGAACCCCACCAGGGACCACACACAATGACCCCCCGGGGTCAACAGCGACAATACACAGGCCCCCGCCGGAGCCCGCTGCACCGACGTAGCCCCAGGGCCGGTCACCGAGGCTCGGGCACCGGGGACGCCCATCCCTCAGGTCCAGACCTGACAGGACCAGAGGACCCGAGCCCCACCAGGCAGCCACCAGGCCGAGCTGACAAACGCCCAAGCGCCCAGCCCCAGATAGTGAGGGCCCCAAGCACGCCCGTAGGCAGAGGAACACCCACCAGGGGGCCACGTGGCAGGAGCGCGACACTGGGTAGCCTCAGAAGTATCAGAGAGGGGGCAGTCCAAGTCCCAGCCTGACACTTAAACATTCATACACAGACACACTCATTCAGACCCACCCTCATCCTCACCCTCAGTCACAGAAAGACAAACAATAACGACACGCTCCATTCATAATCCCGATGCACACTCTATACCCCCTAGGTCCAAGACATGTACCTGCTCCCTACATGGGGCAGCCCACATCCAAACCCAGGAGGTAGACCCATTCATTCTGGGGTGGAGAGCAGCAGACGTCCAAGATCCGGCACACCCCGCGCCCTGCCGACAGGACAGGACACCCGAGTCCAAGCAGCCCCAGAGGGAGCGCACTGCCAGCCCCGCCCACGGCGAACCCGCAGGCCCCGAACCCCCCCACACCCCAGCACAACCCCTGACGGCCCACCCCCAGAATGTCCGCAAGGCAACCAGGGGGGTAAGAGAAAAATAAATAAATAATATATAAATAAATACATAAATAAATAAAATTGAAATTAACAAATCAAGACCCCGACACACACACCCCCGTCCCCAAATGTACTGTTGGTGAGTGTTGTTGTAAAGTGTATTTAAAAGGGAAAGAGAAGGAGCAAAGGCTAGCATTATACCAGTTTCCCCTCCACTCCAACTCTAACCCAGGCCCTAATTGTCTAGATGCATAATGTTGAGTGAGCGTAGGCATGGGGGCGAGATTGATGTCATCCCGCCACCCATAGCCATATTGTTCACTCCATTCCCTATATGTGACTTTTATGAAGATGTTTATGAATGAATGTCTAAAGTGTACGCCTCCCTGGTGAGGTTTTCCGGGCATGTCCCACCGGGAGGAGGCCCAGAGGAAGACCCAGGACACGCTGGAGGGACTATGTTTCTCGGCTGGCCTGGGAACACCTTGGGATTCCCCCGGAGGAACTGGCCCAAGTGGCTGGGGAGTGGGAAGTCTGGGCCTCCTTACTTAGGCTGCTACCCCCTGCGACCTGACCCCGGATAAGTGGAAGAGAATGGATGGATGGATGGATGGATGGATGAATTCTAAAAATATAATGATAAGTTGTGTATATCGATCAACTGATTCAAATATAGAGCAATTCACAGGTCAAATCATGGATCTGCTAGAAAAGAGTTTATTTTATTTATTTATTTATTTTATTTATTTTTTATTTTATTTTTTTCCATTTATAGATGGCCTCCCTTCACACCTTATAGCCATCCTCTCACTCCAATATGTATTTTTTTTTTTAATAGAGAGAAAGAAAGAAAAGAGAAAGTGAGACAACAAAACAACAATTGTCCACAGAAAGAGCACAAGGCAAACACACCAAACCTCCGTCCACAATCCTGCAAAGCACATGACAGAACACAACAACGAAACATACAAGCATAAAGACTGATAATATTCATGACCTTGCAATAGATTTCTATAAATACACATACCCATACCTACAAATATATATACAATATACATACATATATATTTATATTCATTTATATACCCATCTACATACATCTACTATACATCCCTGTATCCATTTGTGTGTGGTTGTGAGCATGCATAAGTGAATAAGGTTCCTCCAATAGAACATTTAGTAGCGACTGTGAAGCATCAGAGACCCGTCCCCCCAAAGCCCGAGACAGACGAAGGGGCGATCAAAGCCCAAGACCCCAGGAAGGACCCCGAGCCCAGAGTCCCCAGGACCACCCGAACAGGACGAGCCACTCGTCCACTCCCCAGATCCGACCAAGTGGAAGAACCGGACGAACCCCACCAGGGACCACACACAATGACCCCCCGGGGTCAACAGCGACAATACACAGGCCCCCGCCGGAGCCCGCTGCACCGACGTAGCCCCAGGGCCGGTCACCGAGGCTCGGGCACCGGGGACGCCCATCCCTCAGGTCCAGACCTGACAGGACCAGAGGACCCGAGCCCCACCAGGCAGCCACCAGGCCGAGCTGACAAACGCCCAAGCGCCCAGCCCCAGATAGTGAGGGCCCCAAGCACGCCCGTAGGCAGAGGAACACCCACCAGGGGGCCACGTGGCAGGAGCGCGACACTGGGTAGCCTCAGAAGTATCAGAGAGGGGGCAGTCCAAGTCCCAGCCTGACACTTAAACATTCATACACAGACACACTCATTCAGACCCACCCTCATCCTCACCCTCAGTCACAGAAAGACAAACAATAACGACACGCTCCATTCATAATCCCGATGCACACTCTATACCCCCTAGGTCCAAGACATGTACCTGCTCCCTACATGGGGCAGCCCACATCCAAACCCAGGAGGTAGACCCATTCATTCTGGGGTGGAGAGCAGCAGACGTCCAAGATCCGGCACACCCCGCGCCCCGCCGACAGGACAGGACACCCGAGTCCAAGCAGCCCCAGAGGGAGCGCACTGCCAGCCCCGCCCACGGCGAACCCGCAGGCCCCGAACCCCCCCACACCCCAGCACAACCCCTGACGGCCCACCCCCAGAATGTCCGCAAGGCAACCAGGGGGTAAGAGAAAAATAAATAAATAATATATAAATAAATACATAAATAAATAAAATTGAAATTAACAAATCAAGACCCCGACACACACACCCCCGTCCCCAAATGTACTGTTGGTGAGTGTTGTTGTAAAGTGTATTTAAAAGGGAAAGAGAAGGAGCAAAGGCTAGCATTATACCAGTTTCCCCTCCACTCCAACTCTAACCCAGGCCCTAATTGTCTAGATGCATAATGTTGAGTGAGCATAGGCATGGGGGCGAGATTGATGTCATCCCGCCACCCATAGCCATAGTGCTCACTCCATTCCCTATATGTGACTTTTATGAAGATGTTTATGAATGAATGTCTAAAGTGTACGCCTCCCTGGTGAGGTTTTCCGGGCATGTCCCACCGGGAGGAGGCCCAGAGGAAGACCCAGGACACGCTGGAGGGACTATGTTTCTCGGCTGGCCTGGGAACACCTTGGGATTCCCCCGGAGGAACTGGCCCAAGTGGCTGGGGAGTGGGAAGTCTGGGCCTCCTTACTTAGGCTGCTACCCCCTGCGACCTGACCCCGGATAAGTGGAAGAGAATGGATGGATGGATGGATGGATGGATGGATGGATGAATTCAAAAAATATAATGATAAGTTGTGTATATCGATCAACTGATTCAAATATAGAGCAATTCACAGGTCAAATCATGGATCTGCTAGAAAAGAGTTTAAACAAAACAGTTTTTTATGTGGAGACTTCAATATTGATTTGGGAAATAAAACAGACTCAAATAATATCAGTACATTTATAAACTCCATGCATAGTTTAAATCTTTATCCACTAATATCAAAACCTACAAGAATTACAACTCACAGTGCCACAATAATTGATAATATTTTTACAAATGTAACAAATAGAGAGATAATGGGTGGTATTTTGATTACTGATGTAAGTGACCACTTACCAGTTTTCACAATTTACAAAAATGACAATATAAAACGAGAAACAAAAAAGAGAAAAATAATAAACACATCTAAAAAAGCTTTGGATAATTTAACAGAGGATTTACGAAAACAAAATTGGAGGGATGTGTATGTTGACGATGTAAACCGTGCATATGATATATTTATGAATATTTTGGGAGTTCTATATGAAAAAAATTGTGTGCAAAAAATATATACAAAAAGAGATGTTGTTGATAAACCATGGATGACCAAAGGATTAAGAAATGCTTGTAAAAAGAAGAACTACTTGTACTCATGCTTCATAAAACTAAAAACAAAAGAAGCAGAAGAGAGATATAAGAAGTATAAAAATAAGTTGGTATGGATTTTAAGAAAACACAAGAAGGAATTTTACATTATAGTGAATTATTAGACAAAAGTAATGGTAACATGAGGGAAACATGGTGAATAATGAATAGGGTTCTGAAAAACCATGAAGTAAAATCAGGTATTCCACAATATCTTGTAAAGGATGGTATTGAGATCCACGATCAAACTGAAATTGTAAAAGAATTTAATCATTATTTTGTGAATGTTGGTCCGAGTCTGGCTACTAAAATACCAATAGTAGATAAAGATGTGAATCATAAAGTTACAAGTTGTAAAAATAATATTTTTCTTGAAGGAACTAACAAATAAGAAATAATGAATATTGTAAAACACCATGCAGACAAAAAAAATCAACAGATTGGGTTGACATGGATATGATGTTTGTAAAATATATAATAAGTTACGTTATTGAGCCATTCACATATATATGTAATCTGTCATTCTCAACAGGAATATTTCCAAAAAATATGAAAATAGCCAAAGTAATCCCTCCTTTTAAGAATGGTGAGAAATGTGTGTTAAATATTTATAGACCAATATCATTGTTACCATTGTTTTTGAAGATTTTGGAGAAGTTATTTGCGATCAGATTGGATGGATTTATCAATAAACAGAATATATTAAGTAACAGTCAATATGGATTTAGATCAAATACTTCAACATCAATGGCTCCTATTTAATTAATGGAAAAAATAACAACTGCTGTTGACCAGAAAAAGAGTTGTGTTAGTATTTATGTTGATCTAAAGAAGGCATTTGATACTATTGACCACAAAATTATTCTTGAGAAGCTGTATAAATATGGTATTAGAGGGCCAGCACTACAGTGGGTAAATAGTTACTTGAAAGAAAGAAAACAATTTGTTCAAATAAATGATGTAAGATCTGAACTTTGTAACATTACATGTGGAGTGCCGCATGGTTCTGTA
>JBBPBX010000516.1:35281-53232 GCA_038048925.1 Garcialebias charrua
TAAAAGTCTTTCTGTATGAAACAAAACATCTCTGAAGAACACAACTTGTTGCTTCCTGCACACAGAACAAAAACACTGAATCACAGATAATCTCTTGACATTACATTATTGTTTGTTTTGACATTGCCACACTCATGTCTTAATCACAGATAATGTTTTGACATTACGTTATTGTTTGTCTTGACACTGCCACGTTTTCCATGTGCTATCTGAAACTGTCTTCCTGTTACTCATCATTGTCCTTCTTTTGAGAGAATAAAAACCCAGCACACACTTTCCAATTCGGATTTGATCTCAAACAGTTTTGAAACTTGTTTCAAAATCTTTTGTTTTTTTCTCTCTTTTTGTTTTCTATTGTTTATTGTTTGTTTGTTTATTGTTTAATGAAATTCTATCACTGCTGTTCATTGTTCTTTAGTTTTAGCAGGTCGCTTTTGTAAATGAGCCCATGAGGTTCAAAAGATTTACCTGACTAAATAAAGGTTGAATGAAAAAAAAAAAAAAAGTGTCTTGAGGTGATCTCCCATTTTCAAAGTCTGCTGCTCTGAAAATTAATTATTGTCTCTCTTCTTGTGTGGTTCATGTTGAAGGTGAAGGTGTTTAAAAATCCTCCATTATTGGTTCCCTGACCGGGATTTTCCTCTTACTTGTCTCCGGTGGACCCAGAGGACGGACGCACTAATAGCCCATGCACGGCATTGTCAAAAGTCTGGTAAGGGTGGACGTTTTACCACGCCACGCCAGCGTTCTTTAGGTCCGATTCTCTGGCCATCGACGGGACAGTTTGACGGAAGATCCAGTCGAATACCACACGAACCTGCAAGGAGTGAGTACATATTATTGCTTCGTAGAGCGGGAAGTACGTTAAATTGCTTTGTACGGCATGGTAGTACTGTTTTGGTTTGTCTGGCACAGCGAGAAGTGCTGTAAATTGCTTTGTATGGCATGGTAGTACTGTTTTTGGTTTGCTTGGCACAGCGAGAAGTGCTGTAAATTGTTTGCTTAAGTACAGCTTGAAATACTAGTTTGGGTTGTTTAGCACAGAGATAAGGTGCTATAAATTTTGCTGACGTACAGCGGGAAGGTACGGAAATAGGACATTTTTCTTTTTAGACGCGTCCTGTTGAAGTTGTGTTCGTCTGTTTGCCTCTGTGGGGCCTAAAAATATGTGTCGTTGTTGTGCTTCTCTGCGGGCCCCTAAGTTGCGATTCGTCCGTCTGCCTTCTGTGTGTTCTTAGGAATGTGTGTGCATTTTTTATTGTGCCTGTCTGCGGGCCTATCTATCTCTTTGTTTATCTTTCTCTCCCTCTGTGTGTATGTGAAAATATAACTGAGGTATTTTGAGCTGACTTTCTGATCACAAGGTCAACTTTATAAACCTCTATTAAAGAAAAAGCTACAAAAAAGCATTATATAAAAATCGCTCCGAGCCTAGAACGTTGCCAGATTAATACAACATCCAGATTTCTGCGAAATTAAATGATTACCAACTTACAAGATGAAACCTGTGCTGATGACAGCAGTCCGTAGGCCCAGCTCGTCCAGGAACATGTTTGGGGCTGGAGGTATCGTCACCTACAAAGAAAAAACACAGATAATAACACTGATTTAAGCTACTAGCACTCTCCATTTAAAACATGACTAAATGATACACATAAAACGTTAATCGTTGTATTTTTCTGCACTTATGAAACAATTATAACGGGATAAAATCTCTGAAAACGCATCCGGAAACACTAGCAGGAAAGCTAACTAGAATTTTTAATTTAAAATAAAATATTTGCATGCATATCTCAAACATACTAATATCACCGAATGGTTTACTAATGTTTGGCTGATCAATCAATCTCCATCCATCCATCTTCTTCCGCTTATCCGGGGTCGGGTCGCGGGGGTAGCAGCCTAAGTAGGAGGCCCAGACTTCCCTCTCCCCAGCCACTTGGAGCAGCTCCTCCGGGGGAATCCCAAGGCGTTCCCAGGCCAGCCGAGAAACATAGTCCCTCCAGCGCGTCCTGGGTCTTCCTCTGGGTCTCCTCCCGGTGGGACATGCCCGGAACACCTCACCAGGGAGGCGTCCAGGAGGCATCCTAACCAGATGCCCGAGCCACCTCAACTGGCTCCTCTCGATGTGGAGAAGCAGCGGCTCTACTCCGAGTCCCTCCCGGATGACTGAGCTTCTCACCCTATCTCTAAGGGAGAGTCCAGCCACCCTGCGGAGAAAACTCATTTCAGCCGCTTGTATCCGAGATCTTGTTCTTTCGGTCATAACCCAAAGCTCATGACCATAGATGAGGGTGGGAACGTAGATCGATCGGTAAATTGAGAGCTTTGCCTTTCGACTCAGCTCTCTCTTCACCACGACAGACCGGTACAGCGCCCGCTTCACTGCGGATGCTGCACCTATCCGCCTATCGATCTCACGCTCCAGTTTTCCCTCATTCGTGAACAAGACCCCGAGATACTTAAACTCCTCCACTTGGGGCAGGACCTCCTCCCCGACCCGGAGAGGGCACTACCCTTTTCCGGCTCAAGACCATGGCCTCGGATTTGGAGGAACTGATCCTCATCCCGGCCGCATCACACTCGGCTGCAAACCGCTCCAGTGAAAGTTGTAAATCAAGGCAACCTTGGCGGAGTCCAACTCTCACCGGAAACGAGCCTGACTTACTGCCGGCAATGCGGACCAAGCTCTGACACCGGTCGTACAGGGACCTAACAGCCCTTATCAAAGGGCCTGGTACCCCATACTCCCGGAGTACCCCCCACAGAACCCCCCGAGGGACGCGGTCGAATGCCTTCTCCAAGTCCACAAAGCACATGTAAACTGGTTGGGCAAACTCCCACGCACCCTCCAGGACCCTGCTGAGGGTGTAGAGCTGGTCCAGTGTTCCACGACCAGCACGAAAACCACACTGCTCCTCCTGAATCCGAGGTTCGACTATCCGACGGACCCTCCTCTCCAGAACCCCTGAATAGACCTTACCAGGGAGGCTTAAGAGTGTGATCCCCCTATAGTTGGAACACACCCTACGGTCCCCCTTTTTGAATAGGGGAACCACCACCCCAGTCTGCCAATCCAAGGGAACTGCCCCCGATGTCCACGCGATATTGCAGAGTCGCGTAAGCCAACACAACCCTACAACATCCAGAGCCCTAAGGAACTCCGGGCGAATCTCATCCACCCCCGGAGCCTTGCCACCGCGGAGCTTTTTAACCACCTCGGCGACCTCAGCACCAGAGATCGGAGAACCCGACCCAAAGTCCCCAGGCTCCGCTTCCTCAGTGGAAGACGTGCCAGTAGGATTGAGGAGGTCTTCGAAGTATTCCGCCCACCGACTCACAACATCCCGAGTTGAGGTCAGCAGCACGCCACCCCCACCATAAATGGTGTTGGTCGCGTACCTCTTTCCCCCCCTGAGACGCCGGATGGTGGACCAGAATCGCCTCGAAGCCGTACGGAAGTCATTCTCCATGGCCTCTCCGAACTCCTCCCACGCCCGAGTTTTTGCCTCAGCAACCACCCGAGCCGCATGCCGCTTGGACTGCCGGTACCTATCAGCTGCTTCCGGGGTCCCACAAGCCAAAAAGGCCCAATAGGACTCCTTCTTCAGCCTGACAGCATCCCTCACTGCCGGTGTCCACCACCGGGTTCGAGGGTTGCCACCACGACAGGCACCAACAACCTTGCGGCCACAGCTCCGATAAGCTGCCTCGACAATAGAGGCGCGGAACACGGCCCACTCGGACTCCATGTCCCCCGCCTCCCTCGGAACGTGTTCAAAGCTCTCCCGGAGGTGGGAGTTAAAGCTCCGTCTTACGGGAGACTCTGCCAGACGTTCCCAGCAGACCCTCACAATACGTTTGGGTCTGCCAGGTCTGACCGGCATCCTCCCCCACCATCGGAGCCAACTCACCACCAGGT
The DNA here is from genome assembly GCA_038048925.1 of Garcialebias charrua. NCBI lineage: Eukaryota > Metazoa > Chordata > Actinopteri > Cyprinodontiformes > Rivulidae > Garcialebias > Garcialebias charrua. The sequence goes on from JBBPBX010000516.1 coordinate 39,204, forward strand.
AGTGGTCAGTTGACAGCTCCGCCCCTCTCTTCACCCGAGTGTCCAAGACATGCGGCCGCAGATCAGATGAGACGACAACAAAGTCGATCATCGAACTGCGACCTAGGGTGTCCTGGTGCCAAGAGCACATATGGACACCCTTATGCTTAAACATGGTGTTCGTTATGGACAATCCATGACGAGCACAGAAGTCCAATAACAGAACACCACTCTGGTTCAGATCAGGGGGGCCGTTCCTCCCAACCACACCCCTCCAGGTCTCACTGTCATTGCCCACGTGAGCGTTGAAGTCCCCCAGTAGAACAAGGGAGTCCCCAGGAGGCGCACTCTCCAATACCCCCTCCAAGGACTCCAAAAAGGGTGGGTAGTCTGAGCTGCCGTTTGGTGCATAGGCACAAACAACAGTCAGAGCCCGTCCCCCCACACGTAGGCGAAGGGAGGCTACCCTCTCGTTCACCGGGGTGAACCCCAACGTACAGGCACCAAGATGGGGGGCAACCAGTATGCCCACTCCTGCTCGGCGCCTCTCACCAGGGGCAACTCCAGAGTGGAAGAGTGTCCAACCCCTCTCAAGGAAACTGGTTCCAGAGCCAGAGCCATGCGTTGAGGTGAGTCCGACTATTTCTAGTCGGAACCTCTCAACCTCACACACTAGCTCAGGCTCCTTCCCCACCAGAGAGGTGACATTCCATGTCCCAATGGCCAGCTTCTGTAGCCGAGGATCAGACCGCCAGGGTCCCCGCCCTCGGCCACCACCCATCTCACATTGCACCCGACCCCTTTGGCCCCTCCCACAGGTGGTGAGCCCATGGGAAGGGGGACCCACGTCTCCTCTTCGGGCTGTGCCCGGCCGGGCTCCATGGGTAAAAGCCCGGCCACCAGGCGCTCGCCAGCGTGCCCCACCTCCGGGCCTGGCTCCAGAGTGGGGCCCCGGTGACCCGCGTCCGGGCGAGGGAAAACTTAGTCCATTTATTTCACTCATCATAGGGGTTTTTGGGCTGCACTTTGTCTGGTCCCTCACCTAGGACCTGTCTGCCTTGGGTGACCCTACTAGGGGCATGAAGCCCCTGACAGCATAGCTCCTAGGATCATTGGGACACTCAAACCCCTCCACCACGGTAAGGTGGCAGCCAAGGGAGGGGATCGATCAATCTCTTTTACAAAATTCTGATCCAAATTCTGATCCAAACAGTTTAGGTTTTAAAGCTTAACAAACTAAAACTTTGAACATTCTGCATTGAATTTGGCATTAGCATAGCTATTAGCTAGCGGCCCATTTCTTAACAATTTTAACGATAAAAAGTCCAAATTATTTCGCTAAAACCAAGCGGGCATGATCACGTTTCTTGTATTGAATATCTAAAGGTGAAACTATCCGACTTTGATCAGCTAATATTACTTTTTTGGTCGACAATTGCAGTCCACTGGACGCTAACGTTGCTACGAAACTTCGTCGCCCATCTAAAATCCGTAAATAGGTAGTCATTCTGTAAAAACCGGACGCTTCAAATTTTTGTTTTCGTTTCGAACAGACGCTGAGAAATTTGCTTACCGATTTTAGTAAGTATCTTTTAGATGAAGGCGGAGGAATATCCTGAATATCCTGAATATCCAAGTCTGACGTGTCTTCAGGGTGAACTTTGCACTTTGACCCCGGAAAAAGAAAAACGTCAAAACTCCTGTAGAGACCCGTCATGGCCAAAAGAAGGTACTGCAGGATCAAATAGAAATTAAAGCTTTCTATCAATCTTAGTGATTTAATTAAGCAATACAAATAGGTCAAATTAAGTTTAAAATGTTTTTTAGATTTTAAAGGGGACCACAGATGCAAAATTCACTTTTTAATGTTTTTGTACTCAACTTTGGGTATTTACTTCATAAAAAAACAGTCCTAAGGCCAAAAAAATGCACCCAGTGGTTTATTTACTATAAGTATATTTATTTATCTTAGATAGAAACGGCCCGATTGCACTTCCTGCGGTTTGTTACGTCACAAACCGCAGCCACAACCCACAGCCACAACCCATCCCAACCTTTGTCCCGCCCCCGTCACCTAGCAACCCCTGGTAATGCTCCACCCACGCGGTTCCTGAGTTCATCTCAGCCTGCACACTAGGTGGCGGTATGCACCTAACAGTTGTTTGCGATCCGCCATAAATCAAATGGAGAAGAAGAAGAATAGTTCATCTCAGCAGAATGGCTCCTAAAGTTAAATGTTGCGTTGTTGGCTGCATTACACAACATGTGTTGATACACACTCTTCCAGTCTCAGAGAGCAGAGATGCGTGGCTTAATTTTATTTTTAATAGCAATGTCCAGGCGACATTACCGTAGAAGAATTACACTTCTTATACGATGAAGGACTACTTTCGTACAACTGCCAGTTTGGTTGAGTGGTTAGCGCGCTCGAACGCCACTCGGGAGACTTGGGTTCGCATCTTGTCCATGATCTTTTTTTTTTCCCCCCCTTTTTTTTTTAAACTCCTGGCGCAGATAATGGAGCACTAAGCAGATTTAAAATTGATAGTTTTCAGATGGGAACAGATGTGTGCATGTTTGTGTGAGTGTGTGTGTTTGTGTGTCGGGCCGGCTCCTCGGAGAAACACAGATAAAAAGATAGCCCCGCTGTGAGTGTGTGTGTGTGCTTTCCTCCATCCAGCTCGCGCGCACAGGCAGAGGGTGGGAGAGTCAGAGGAGACATTACAGAGGAAGAATAAAAAATGACACGACAACTTGTACACTCTGATCTGTCGTGGTCCAGTTCAGCTCAGTTCAGTTCAGCTCGGTTCTGCAGTAACGTGAGTTGACTTCCTCGTCTGCCTTTGGAGGGCGGAGTTAATGCAAGCAGAACTTTGAAGGGCGTGCCACGAGATCTCATTATCATAAACCGGTCGTTCAAAACGAAAGTTAAAAATGGCAGAATTAAAAAGGGTATAATTGATTATCTAAGAATTATTTTGTGTATTAAATTGAATAAACAGTGTCTGGTAACCCCAAAGAAATACCATAAAAATTTTAAAAACATATCTGTGGTCCCCTTTAACAAAGTATCAAAAAACTAGCAAAACATTATAAGGTATATGTATAAAATCAAAGACAGGAACATATCTGCATTGGTTTTTGCCAGGATTCCAACAGATTCTGAAAACCATTTAGAGAATCTGTTGGAATCCTGGCAAAAACCAATAAATTGACTAAATTGAGTACTGTACTTTTCGTTGTATTGGTCGCACCCTTTTGCATAAATTAGCATGCCCTGCAACTTATACACCGAAGCGACTAATATAAGTTTTTTCCCCCATATTTATAACCCAAATTTTGGTTGAGATCTGACGATTTCATTCGTTCTAACATGGAAAATATTGAACACTACCATTTTCAGCCACTAGAGGGCCATCAACTAATATGGCAAGCCCAAGTGTCTCATTAATAGGTAAAAGTGGCTATTAATGAGATACTTGGCGTGCCATACTAAGCCACCTTTGTCTCGCTCTGGAACTCCTGGAGCAAACATCAAATCAGCTGCATTTCGCAGAGTCGCCCAGGTGAAATGCAGCTGATTTGACCATTGAAGTGTTATTTATTGAGAAAAGTTGCACAGAGACACACCTTTGCTATAATGTCAAGCAAACAATTGTTTATAGGTGGTTATCTTATTAAATTTCAAAGAAATGCACAGCGAGTCCTCCCTCTTGCGCTCCTGCAGCCGCAAATCCATTTTTGAAATGCAGCTGATTTGACAGTTAAAAGTGTATTTATTAAGAAAAAATTACACTGAGACACACCTTTGCTATAATTTTGAGCAAACAAATAAATTGTTTTCAAGTGTTAATCTTGTTAAATTCTTGTTAAAGTCCTCCCGTGCACGCTCCTGCAGCCACCATTTGACAGCCAATCGATTTTTGCCACAACACCGGCCCACGTTTCTGGGTGATCAGCGGTGACGCATAATAAGATGCGATTTATATGGCGAAGCGACGTGTTTGGCGGAAAAGTACAGTATCTATTATTGTGTTATCATAAAATCCATATTAATACCTTGCGAGGTTAACGTGCGCTTTCTCCATGACAGCAAGCCAGGCCAGCAGCGGCTGCAGGTCGTTCTCACTGGGAATGTAATCATACAGCGCCTGCAGATGATAAATGAGAGTTTGCATATGAAGCATTGCACTAAAATTAAAATGTGTTTCTTGTTCTTGTCGTTTCTCACCGTGATGATCTGTGCGTTGAGTTCGGCTGAAAGGGACGACGGATTCGGCTTCCCACTGAACAGCTTGTGAAACGCTTGCATGGCACAGGCCGTCACCAGCTGCAGCCAGAAACACAGCAGACGTGTCACTTCAAAAACCTCACCTCAGGTATAACCTCACCTCAGATATCCGTGTGGCGGAGCAGAATGTATCGTTCTGCACCTATAAATACTTTGGTGTTCTCACCACATGGCTGAGAGTCATCACTCGCAGCAGAGTTTCACAGCAGGACTTGACGGACCCCACAGGGAATGTTCCCATCAACTCCTTTAAGAGGGAAATCACATGAAGTGTGGTGGTGTCCTCTTTACTGCCTGACAAGAAAACAAGACAAAAACATCTACGATTTTTAGACAACCATACAATATAAACATTTACTTTATTAAAAGAAGCATATAAGGACGTCAAGTCTTAAAACCTTTTTGGAACAATTTAAGAGTATCTTGCAGTCTCTTAAGGTAGTTTATGACATTCTTACAGTTTTCTAGAAATCTTCACTCCTGTAAAAAACAATGTCATATTTATTTTTTCTATTTATTGCTTTTGTGTTCTGTGGTCATTAGCTCTTCAAAACACTTACAAGTGTGACATCAAAATAAGTTTTCTGATTCTGGTGTTTACATTTTGGTGCAAAGTGCTACAATATTATTTGTTATTTATTTAATTTTTAATATATTGCCTTTATTTAACTGCAAAGAAACCTCAAAACATGATAGTTCCTCCGCTGTGTTTTACTGGAGACAAGGTAATAAATTTTCTTATAGGTTTCAGTTCATTCATTCAACCTTTATTTAAACAGGTTAATCCCATTGAGCCACGAGGACTCATTTACAAGAGACCTGGATTTTAACAAAGAGTGATAACAGTGGATGACAATGACAACAATAGACAATCATAAGTTTTTTTTCTTCTATTTTTACAATAGAAATAAAATTTAATCCATATCCATATTAACTAATTCAAATATCCTTCAGAAAGAAATCAGAATAACCCGAAAGAAAATTGATCAATAGGTAAATGAGAAAGAAATTTACCTTATTCTCCATGATAAGATAAAAATGATCCCACACGGGAGAAAACTTCCTTGGTTGATCCATTCGATGACAAGCCAAAAACCAAGGCAAAGCAAAGAACACAAACAAACAATCTCCATCCAACAAAACCCACAAATGTGTCGATACATTATCTCCCTTATAAATACAATTTGGTGTGTTCACAACCAAACAATACAGCAACTGTATCGGTCACGCGATTTTCCTTAAAGAGATACGCGCACCGACACGGGGTTTCGCCTTGTTTGCTCGGTTCATGCGCCAAGGTTTCAGTGTCAGACCCATCACTTGATCTCACCTCATGGCGTATCAGTGATCGTAAGAAAGGTGAGGAATCAGCCCAGAACTACACGGGAGGAGCTGGTCGATGATCTGAAGAGAGCTGGCACCACTGTTTCCAAGGTTACTGTGGGTAGTAATACACTAAGACGTCATAGTTCGCTACTTTTCCTTCTGGCTGTCCTTTTTGTTGCTATTTTGTTTTGATTTGTTAAAAAATAAAAAATAAGTTAATTCGTATGCCTCTTTTGTGACTGTCTATTGTTGTCGTTGTTGTTGTTAACCACTGTTGTCATTCTTTGTTAAAATCAGGTCTCTCTTGTACACGAGTCCCCGAGGCTCAATGGGATTAACCTGTTTAAATAAAGATGAATGAATGAAAAATGAAAAACTTTTGACAAAATATGCAAACTTTAGTTTAGTCCATGTCTGCAAATTTCATTTTCCTACATGAACATTTTTAATGAGGTTTGCAATACTTATTTTTTATTTATTTTTTATTAAAATATGTTTTAAAACAATTTCTGGATTTTGTCATCATTTGTTTAAAAAAAGCTAAGTCTGGTCGTCTGTTTGAATGGCCAGAGGACCAGACTTAGCTTCTTTTTTTTTTTTTTCTACCTGGATTATTGAGCATGCATCAGGGTATCGTCATTTGTTTGTTTCTGTGAGTACAGTATTCTAAATGTTGCCTTTAATGTGAAAGTGCTAACAATTCTGAACAGTATGGGCACAAATTCCAGTCATATATATTATGTGCTTGTAAATCTGAATGTATAGTGAATAAATTACACACAGTCTTATCTATGATGCGCAATGATGTAATTCTCGTACATTTTGGTTTACAAGGCACAACATATTCACAACTACACATTCTGATTTACAAGCGCAAAATAGGTAAGACTGGAATTTGTGCCCATAGACCAGGAATTACCATTCGATGTCTTACCGCCTGCCTGTTCAATTTGTTTGATGCAGAACTTGGCTGTTGTTACTGCAGCAGGGTGATATGGTGGAGCATCATCTGTAAACAGGAAGTCACTGCCTCGGAGGACAGAGCAAACACCTTGTTGTGCTGCTTTACGGAGCTGGAAAAGAAAAAGCACAAAACACTTCAGCATGAATGCAACTAGGGAGAATAACGCCAGAGGCATACAGAAAGCTTCTGCTCATGTGAGCTTAGAAAACAAACCTTAGGCTTGCTGTGCACTGTGAAGCTGAGCAGGCCATGATAAGCCTGCAGAGTAGATGGATAACTCCAAACCGATAGATCCTGCTTTCTCAACAAAGTGGCAAGGCATAAGACAATCTATAAAGAAAACAAAGATATATCTTTGGAAAGGTTTTTCAAAAATAAAAAGCTGAGAAACATTCCTAAATGTTCTCACCCATCGAAGTGCAGAAGAGGTGTCAGATGTGGCCTGTTTAGACATGACGTCGATCAGGGCCTTGGCTGTGTCCGAGAACTTGTTCTTCAGCACAGGAGCAGGAACTCTAGAGAATGTCGAACATGGAGCGGTTAAAAAAAAAAGTGTTTACAGGAATAAAAATAAATGGATATGATGCGTCTGGGCGTTCTGCTGTGAAGAAACAAGGACACAAAATGTTTCACCGTTTCATGACGAGGTTAAGGAGATATGCCACCGCAGTCTGAGACTCTGCAGAATCCACAACTTCCAGGGTGGTCATCTAACAAAGAAAACACAGAAAAAGAAAAATCTCAGACGTGATTATTCTCTGACACGAACCCTAGATTGAATATGAATTTTCAAAAATAATTAGAATATTTGTTAAATTGGTAGTGATTACAACACTCACCAAAGCAGCAAAGTACTCCGTTTCAGTTTCTTTCCCTCCCTGACTTCGAATCACCTCCGTAACAGCTGCCAAAACTGCACATATCTGTGAATAATGTTACAGTTTCAGCTACAAGCGAACATTATGGTACTTCTTCCATTAGACCTCCCTACAGTTCTCACCTCTTTGTGAGCAGCGGAGTTGGACTCCCAGAAGCGCTGCACCTTTCTGAACGTGAGGTTTGAGCAATCAGACAAGCCACTGAGGAAGGTGGCCGAGGTCCTTTCTGAAAGCTTCTCATCAAGCTCCTCTTCCATGAAGGCATCTTTATGGTCGCGTGCACTGAGCTCCAGCGGACCTGCCTGCAGCTCATTGTGAAGCTTGAGAGCATCAGTGGTTAGATCACTCTTTTCTGGGGAGGGGAGTAGAATTCATTAATGTTGACTAGATCAAATTAAATGTATAATTTAACTATAAAATACACATTCAGAGTCAGAGAGTCTTTATTGTCATTTGCACCGCATGTGGTACATGTGATGAAAACGAGATTATGTACACAGGGTCCCAGTTACATCCAACAACAAATGCAAGAGAAAAACAGTAATAACATCTAGGATTAACTAAGAAAAACATCAACTAGTAATACACTAAGCCCTAATGTAGTAGAAAAACATCATTATAAACAGCAGCACGAACATGAGTCTTTATGAGCAGATGGTCACAAATGAACACAGCAACAAGAAAACAGATCAGCATCAGCATGATGTGATATTTTGCAGTGTTTATTCTTATTATTTATTTATTCATGAGTCTAACAGCCTCAGGGTAGAAGCTGTTCCTCAGTCTAGTGGTTCTACATTTGATGCTCCTCAACCTCCGTCCTGAGGGGAGTGGGGCAAAGAGTGAGTGTGCTGGGTGAGTGAGGTCTTTCATGATGCAGGTGGCTCTTTTCCTGCATCTGGAGGTGTAAATGTCTGTGATGGTGGGGAGACTGACTCCAACAGACTTCTGTGCAGCCTTCACCACTCTCTGTAGAGCTTTCCTCTCTGCAACTGTGCAGCCTCCATGCCACACATTGATGCTGGAGCACAGGATGCTCTCCACTGCACACCTGTAGAAGGAGGTGAGGACTGGGCTGCTCAGACCAGCTCGTCTCAGCCGTCTGAGGAAGTAGAGTCTCTGATGACCTTTCTTGATCAGGCTGGTGGTGTTGTTGCTCCAGCTGAGGTTATCATTCAAGTGTACACCCAAGTACTTGTAGCTGGAGACCACTTCCACTGCAGATCCACTTATGTTCAGTTGGGTGTGTTTGTTCCTTCTGAAGTCCACAATCATCTCCTTTGTCTTCTTCACATTCATGTGAAGATTATTCTCTTTGCACCAGCTCTCCAGGTGTTCCACCTCCTGTCTGTAGCTGGACTCATCATTGTTTGTGATGCATCCCACCACCGCTGTATCATCTGCAAACTTAACAATATGACAGCCTGGATGTGTGGCTGTACAATCATATGTGAGCAGAGTGAACAGAAGAGGGCTCAGCACACATCCTTGAGGAGAGCCAGTGCTGAGGGTGATGGTGGAGGAGGAGAAGTTGTGGATCTTCACGGACTGTGGTCTGTTTGTTAAGAAGTCTAGTACCCAGTTACAAATAGAGGGGCTTAGTCCAAGTGTGGATAGTTTGTCTATCAGAGTTTGGGGGATCATGGTGTTGAAGGCAGATGTGAAGTCCACAAAGAGCATACGGACATATGAGTCCTTCTGATCCAGGTGGGTGAGAGCAGTGTGGACCACAGAGGAGATGGCGTCCTCTGTTGATCGGTTCTCGCGGTATGCATATTGATGAGGGTTGTCTTGATGTGGGACATGACCAGTTTCTCAAAACATTTAGCGACTATCGGGGTGAGGGCCACTGGTCTAGTCATTCAGACCAGTCACTGTGGAGCTCTTTGGGACTGGGATGATGGTGGCAGTCTTCAGGCAGGTGGGAACTGACTCCAGTGAAAGTGAGGTGGTGAAGATGTCAGCCAGCACCTCACAGAGCTGGTCCGCACATTCCTTCAGAACTTCATTCATGCTGCCATTCTGTCTCAATCTGGATTGATTAGTGGAATTTAAATTTTACTATTTCAAATAAAAAATTTAAATGTAACCTTGACAAATGTTGAACAACAAAAAATAAGAAAGCAAATCTTTATGAAGGCCTGGAAGAAGTGAAGCTGTTGACATCCTTTAACCATCATAACATAATCAAACAAATAAACTGGGCTGTGATCAGTGTACACCTGTGAAGTTGTAAATATAACTTATATTTATTGTTTTTTATATATATTTATTAACATAAGCCAAAAAGATGTAGTCGTATTGCGTTTATTTACAAATTTTATGTTTTGTTATTGCCTTCCAGGAAAGCTAGAAACCATATTAAATAAAAATAATAATCAAAATACATCCAATTCTTGTTGAGAACATGACACTTCGCTTTAGATCAACTGCTAGTGATTAAGTTATTTTGGGCTAGCGCAAATTTAAATGGCTAAAGCTAGTTGCTGTTAGCTGCAGAGCCGGAGACCCACGTGCGACTTACCGCTGGGTCGGCTGAAGAAGCGGCTTCTCGCAGCTTGTCGAAAACGGTTCGTCTGCGGGTTCGAGTCGCTACTGTGTCCTTTCTTCCACCGTTTGAGCTTGGACCCGGTCCCGGACCGAAGCTTCCCCGATTTGACCATTTTCGGCCGGGGTTGAAAATGCTTCAAGTTGCTGGCTGACCAGGTGACTCTGTCGCGCTTAAGATGACGTCACGAGTAGACTTGTTCCCTTTTGGCCTGAAGAGGGCGCTGTTCGCCATAAACACGAACTTGGCGGTCGAAGTTAACGCATGTACATTTTTCTAAATTTTTATATAATACTTTAAATATAACTTTAATTCAGCTTTATTTTAACATATCCCGGAAATAGATTTCTTACTTTTTAACCGAGACCATTTACAAATTAAAGCTTTTTTTCATACAAAAGACAAAACCCATATTTTCTGTAAATCCTAATAAGACAAAATTTACAAGCACAAAGAAAAATCCAAGGTGTTGCTTGGTTGTCAAAACAAATTTTTGACAATCATACACACAGCATTGAGATTTTCTGTTATTACAAATAAAACAATTAAGGAAGGTTCTCATTGCAAAGCCTGAAATTGATCGTAAAAAGGCTACCATAATCTATTTCAAATGATAGTTTGACAAACTAGTTTGCCAAATATAATGAATTCTGATATGTGGGTCCACCTTTAGTGTAAACAAAGCTCATATAGTCATTGTAAAATCATGTAAACATGAAAAGTTGCACTTTTATCCAAAGAAAGTTCATCTCATTGAAGAATCAGTCTAATCCAAATTTTCCATGAATAATTAAAGTTATGGAAATATGTTAAAATAGACAGTCACAAAGAATATTGGTTTGGGGTGAATATTTATTAAGTTGCAATAAAAACATGTGAATAAATAATCACTAAAGGGAAACAATTCTATTCTAGTCGTCCAGTGAACTTCCTAAAATTTGCTAAACATCAGATTAAATGGAAGCTGTTTTGGTGCCGTGTCGTAGTCTAACACTATTATTTTACATTTTCTTTTATGTTTGCTGCTTTTCTGTAGGTTTTAAAGTAAACTGTTAAAGCCATGGCAGAGTTAAAAGCCCATGAAAACAACTTAAAACTCAATCATCACAAAAATGTGAACTTCATGACTGCAATACAAAAAGAGAATAGCTTTAATTTTACAATATGTATTGATAAGTTATAAGTAAATTGAGCATCATCTTGCACACAAAACTACAATTTGTCCGCACAAACTGTAGTTTGTAGTCCATCACTCTTAGAATGATGCAATAACAACAAACTTATCATTTCCCACCTTAAAAACAGGTTCTTTCATTATACTGTATTCAGAGCAACTCACACAGTCACATGACAGAACAGCACGCATCTAACCTGATATGTCCCGATAGTTCTTCTGTTTGTCAAAAATAAATTAACAAAAAGCCACAGAACAAACGTAGTGGATTTTCCTTATGTGGACCCCCCCATGTTTAGTTCATCCACAAGCACAAATAGAGAACGACAAGGAGAGGAATCCATGTGAACAATAGAGCTGCATGTTAAGTAGGGGTGCGAATCTCTGTGTCTGGAGAATTGATTCAATTCCGATTTGTGGTGTCACGATTCGATTCAAAATCGATTTTTCGGTTCAGAAACTATTTTTGATTCAGAAACAATTTTTCTATTAAAATGGTCATAAATTTAGTTTCAGTTTTGTAACTGACAAGCTGAAAAGAATAAACAACAATGTAAACAAATGGAACATTTATTTAAAACAATAATTTTAAACTGAAAATATTAAACAACAATAAAGTTAATTCTCAATAGTCCAGGTATCAAATCTGCTCATTCTCAATCAGTTCATCTGGACAGTTTCTTTTTAGCAGAAACGTTTCACCCTCACTCCAGAGGGCTTCCTCAGTCAGAGTAGTCCAAAGCACACTGAAGTTAATCCACCAAGTAAGCAACTTATGTGGACCAACCAGTTTGCTGTAGCCAAGATGGTTTCTGGGGGTGTGTCCCTCGTCGACTCCTCCCAGGCAGGCAGACATGTCCAAAGTGGTTCAAGACAAGAAAGTTAATACAGCATGGCTACAGCAAACTGGTTGGTCCACATAAGTTGCTTACTTGGTGGATTAACTTCAGTGTGCTTTGGACTACTCTGACTGAGGAAGCCCTCTGGAGTGAGGGTGAAACGTTTCTGCTAAAAAGAAACTGTCCAGATGAACTGATTGAGAATGAGCAGATTAAACAACAATGTAAACAAATGGAACATTTATTTAAAACAATAATTTTAGGTTCCTTATTGTATCAAATTTTTTGCATCGTTTGATATTTATACCAAAAATAGGAACAAATAATACAGGAATGCATTAAATTATGTAACTTAAATAACCAGTATTAGGTTACCGGTAGCTTTGTCCTCTGTTACTTATAGAAGATTATTGTTGAATTGTTTGTTTGAACTTTTTTTTTATTTTTTTAAAAAGGGCAGATAAAATAAGATTTCTTCTTCTTTCTGCCACCTTTCATTTTATGTATTCTTTCATATACTATAAGATATGGTTTTATTTTCTTTATCTTTTGGATTTTAATGTATAAAAAAAATCAATTTTGGGGCTTTTAGAATCGATTCTGAATCGCCAGGACTAAGAATCTAGATTCTTTAAAAAATCAATTTTTTTTCCTGCACCCCTAAATTGTTAAGGTCTTCAGAACAAAACACACTGGGTTGTGCATCTATTGTTACGCTAAAGTGTTTCAGTGCTTTTTCATTAATATTCTTTTAATTTGGGGGGAAAAAAAGGAACAATAGAAAAAGGATTCATATAAAAGCAACCACTTCTTATAGAAAATGTACACAGAATTCCACAGCTGGAAACTGATGCCATGTCCTGTTCCTGCAGCCGTCTCTGGCACTTCCTTCATCTTTTCTTCACGTCAGACCCTCGCTCCCCCTCCAACCCTCTCAGTTAGTTATGACTGAAGGGTTTATGTTGACTATCACTTGGACAACAAAGTCCTTCTGGATCTTAGCATCTTGGAGACGACTTTTGTCGGTCAGAAGCTTTCCAGAGAAGAACCAGCGCTGACGGGCCACGTCGATGTCCTCCTGTTCCTCCAGCTGTTTCTTTAGCTCTGCGATGGAGTCCGCCATGCTGGCTGTCAGACGGACATCCTGCCCTAAAACAAGGAGTTGACACGGATTACTGAACAAGCTGTTAAACATTTAATAACTACCTGATCTGATGTGACACGCTGAAACATCCGCTGTTCTTTCAACAAACATAAATTAAAGGAAAATAAAAGTCACACATGCCCAGACACATCACTGTGATGCTCATTTCAGAATGATCTTACGTTCTGTACGTACAGGACGTAACAGGACACCAAGTTATTTCAAATGATCCAGTTTTACCAGCTGAATCCAGCCGGATTGTTCCAGTTTAGCAGTACAGTATTAGCCTCCTGACCAGCAGAGTTGTGAACGCTATTACGGTAAGTCGATTTTAGCAGGAGACGGCGTAATTGAGGGTGGCACGGTGGTGCAGTTGGTGGAGATGTTGCCTCTCAGCAGGAAGGTTGTTGGATCGAATCCCAGCCGGGGCGCCTTTCCGGGTGGAGTATGCATGTTCTCTCCTAACATGCATGTTAGACTGATTGGTAACTAAATTGGTTCTAGGTGTGAGTGAGAGCGTGAATGGTTGTTTGTCTCATTTGTCTCTATGTGTCCCTGTGATGGACTGAGACCGGTCCAGGGTGTCTCCCGCCTCTCGCACAGTGACTGTTGGATATGGGCACCAGCGATACTCGCGAGTCACGACCCGAAAAAGGAAAAAGCGGGTAAAGATAATGGATGGATGGATGGATGGATGGATGGATGGATGGATGGATGGATGGAGAGAAATTGAAATAGGTCAGAAAGGAGCAATATCCTCTCCAGTTACATTAAACCAGTAATTTTCAAATTGTGGTCCCTGGACCCCCAAGGGTCCGCGAGCCTGTGCTTGGGGGTCCGCAATAATTAATTAATTAATAAAAATAAAAATGTGTATATATATATA
>JBBPBX010000516.1:61737-81562 GCA_038048925.1 Garcialebias charrua
GTATATATATACTGTATATTTGTCTGAACAATAAAGAAATAGAACTTAATCTTATAGACAATAAAAAAAATTATGTTAAAACTAATGTGTAGCTTCATAATATGTTGACATTTTTATATACATAGCCAGACCTGTAAAAAATAAAATCCAATCCCATAATTTTCCAGACACTTCAAGACCGTTTTAAGCCATGTGCAAAGTAAACAAAAAAAAACATTTTTGCCAACACAATACTGTAATTATAAACCACTTCAAGTGTGATTGTTGTACAGTAAGCTGATCTAATGTCATCTACAGGACTAAATGTTACAAAATCAGCGATAACCAGCAGAAAATAAACTTTTGTTTTCCACCTCTGATAAAATCTATACTCACTTTTCAGCAACATCTTAAGTGGTGCAGTCGGAGCCTGATGGTAATTACACTCCCTGGAATTAGGAACCCCCATGTTTCAAGTCCAGTGTTTCAGGTTTGTCGTGAACCAAACTTCTGCACATCAGAAGTCCTCGGGACACGAGGCACGCCGAGTGACCTCACAGAAAACGTGTTGCGTCTGCGCTCGCCGCAGAACACCTGATCTTGTTTACCACAAAGCCCAGACTCCCGTTCATTGCATAGTTAACTGTTGTTGTAACACATCCCCCTGTTGCTTTAAAATGCCAACATCATCTCCACTTTTATGCCTTTCTAATAAATAAATAAATAATCACAACCTCCCCTAAAATACCGCAGGAGCAATTCATGGAAACAAGTTCATTATAGTGAGAGTACAGTACCTTGAATGCCCTTGCCAGAAGGTAGCCTCTTTACACAAGAGGTCTAATCCTATCAAGTCTATTTAAGGACAGGTTAAAAACACCCAGAGGGGCAGACGTTAACACATTATAAACTCTGCTCAGACTCATTTTAAAAAAAGGAGCATCTGTACTTCTGGGAATGTCTCCCAAAAGGTGGAGATCTCCACATTTTTAATAACCCACAAAATGTCAGTGTATGAACTTTATCCTTTCTAAATTGTTCCACTAGATTTAGCTCATAATCGTTAATGGAAAACTCTGCAGCATTTCAGTGACTCTTTAATAGGAAAACTCTCCAGTGCTGCTTTGCTCATAAGCTTATGGACTGAATGGGGTTTATGTAATCTTTCCTAGCTGAGCAGATCATCAGCGCAGATTAGATATGAGACTAAACCAACAGAGGAGACATTCAGCACCTGCAGGAACCGGCTTCAGACTGAGGATGACCTTCCCTGAATGGGGCGGAGGCACGAATCGTCACGTGGAAATATACTTGTTAGTTTCTCTTGGCGATGCTATGCAATATATACATATAAATGTTAAAGATTCTGACTAAAATATATTTTTTAGTAAAACAGTACTTGATTCATTTTAATTTTTACTATTGTGCAAGAAACATGCAGCTGAAATCCTGTTTGAGTGATTTTTAGACATTTTTTTCTGAATTGCACGGCTCTACAGAGGTCTGTCCACTGGTCCTGGATGGAGTTTACTCCTGAGGACTGCAAGAATCGTTATAAAATGTACAGTTAAACAGAAAACTTAAGGGTACTCAGTGTTTGGATGAGTGATTTGTATCCAACTTATTTTTTATTTTACCTGTACTTGATGACTTCTTTTTAAATTAGCAGATAGTTAACTTGGCATATTTCTAGAAATTGGTTAAAAAATTAGCGAAGTACTGATCTGCACATATATATATTTTAAACTTTATTTTCTCTAAACGTTGGTTAGGATCTTAACTCGCAAACTCCTGCTGCTTACGTTTAAACTGCATGTATTGATTTTCTCTCTCGCTCTCTGTTCTTAGCCTTCTTCTAATACAAGGAGAAACATTTATGTTGAGTGCAATGGCATTTAAAAAGTTTTGTCTGCTTAATCAAAAAACACAAGAAGTCAGAAAATCCAAAAAGCTTTGAAGCTGTGCTTAACTTTTTCCTCAAATGTTTTTGTTTCATCGGCAGAAATTCTTTTAAAGTCCTTAACTACTTTCTAAAATTAAACTATTGAAGTTCTATGATCTGGTGGAATATAATATTTTTTTATTAATGTATAAAGCACAGAATCAAACACTACCTCCAAATATTCAAAAACATTTTGTAAAGAGGAAAAGTTGTTATAATCTTAAGGGAACAGACATTTTTGTTAAACCACGTTATAGAACAAGTTTTAGGGGTCGGTCTACTTTAATACTGTACAGGGTATAGGTAGGCTATGTGGAATGTTAAAAAAGCTAAGTCTGTGTTTATATTTAAGAGAATGATTAAGAGTGAACTTTTTCAAAAATATATATAAAAGGTGAAAATTATAAGTACTATAAATCTGTGAATTGTAATGAGTTACAAAATTGGTTCATAATTATTGTTTAAAATTGATTGTTTGAATTGATTTTGTTTTAAGAAGGGGCAGATATGATAAGATTTTTTTTCTTCTTCTGCTTCCTTTCATAAATTTGTTTTTTCTTCTTCTTAATATGGTTTTGTAAATATTTTTTGTTTTAAATTTGAAATGAACAAATAAATACTAAATACTAAACTGCAATCACAATTCACACAGCAGAAGTAAGCTTTTATACGTTAGATATTATATAAATAAGTTTAATACTTCATCAAATGGCATGCTATACAAGTCACAGTTTTATCACAAGTGTAATTGGTAATAGATAATGTAATCTTCCACCAAATCAGTAAAAGGCATGAAACGTGTTCCGAAAAGATCGGTGCTATTTCACATAATATTGAATTTCTTATAATACTGTAGTAATAAAGCAGCAATAAGACTAAGCCCTTCTATCCCATGATGCAGTTTAACAGCAACATATTAATTAGAAACAGTCATATTGTAGCAAATCTGTGATTTTTCTTTCAAACAGAGCAAAGGTGAGCTGTACGGTCTTACCTCCTCTCTTTTTGCTCCTCGTCGAGCCTCGGGCACTCCCCTGTCCATCCATCCTGCTCCTCCCCACACAGCCCCCCATCACTGTCCCTGCATCCCAACCCAAAGAGAGAAAGTTACAGCCTGTCTGGGTCCTGCTGGGCATGATTTAGAATATAATCATTATCCTCATGTGTCACGAGAGTTAAAAATCAAAGAGTGCATGATGAAGCATCCATCCTGATTCCTGTGCACAGATCCTCCTCAGGGAGAAAAGTGACAGCTCAGCACTCCTTGTTCCTGTGAGTCAGGCAGGCTGCCTGTTTACGTCACGTGTACTGCCAGCTGATGGGGGAGACACGCGCCTGAACATCCTGCCTCTCGTGCTCTGATTTTCCACTCACATGTTGAAAATAATCAATTATTTTCCTGCTATTTGTTATTTTATGCATATTATGTTGGACTAGCAGACATCAGTCAGGTGACTTGACTATATTGCATTTTTGATTTTACTATTATTTATTTATTTATTTAACATGATTAGCTTACCTGAAATCCACTCAGCTAAATGATGCATCCGTCTGCAGTTTGCTTGCCACATCTGAACTTGGATGGAAGAAAAGATGATCACGTTATCCTGACGTGATAAACGGGAAAAAGTGTGTCTGTGAAGTTCAGCTGGGCTGCTTTTCTCCTGGCGCGGCGGCACAATCTTCAGTTTATAGTTAAATATATTTTAAAATAAAGTAATCAAAAATCCCTATTTCATCAGTTCAAATGAAATTACACGGTGAACATCGATGAATCCGTTCTCACGCCAGACTCAAAGCTCCAACTCTCTGCGCATGCGTGAACTCCTATTTTCTCTAGAGGGCGCACGATAAAGCTCAAATTCAAAAGTAAATGACATTCACAACAAAATAAACTAACAATACTCACACAATAAATTAACACTCTTAAATATTTCGAGATATGCTTGTTTGAAATTGATTTGTGACGCTCCCGAGTCGGGGGTGATTTTCTCTGCGCAACACCGGAAGTTCAGGAAGAGAACCCGGAAACAAAGAGAAAACGCCTTCACAATAAAGTATGAACGATAAATTTTATTTCTGTTTAGTTTAAATTGTTTATTTTTTATTGAAGTGTATGTGGAAAAAGACAGACTAGACAAATGTTTTGAAATTCAAAGAAAATTTGTTTCCATGAAGGCAAAAATTTTAAAAATAGGGGTGGTTTGAGTTTCATGTAGCTTAGTTTCTTTGTTTTATCTGATTACACATACTTCTGCCTTACTTTTGTTCTTGCTCCGCCCTACACTGAAGCAGATAACACCATAGATATCACACCTTCCTCAGATATTTTAGCAAACATTTTGATCTTAGTCCATATTATACTTTAGAATGGAAATGTGCCATCACGGATTTGTTTTATTCCGTCAGTAACCATTGCATTTGAACTTATATTGGCTTGTGTTGTATCTTTGTCTGAGGTCATGATAATTCCATCTACAGTACATTGACCTTGACACTTTTCAACCTTCAAAATTTCAGTCAACACAGAGTAACTTTTCTGCTGATTCACTGAAAGTGTGCACAGACAAGGTGCATTATGAGTACAGTCGTGTAAGGTAAACACTCAAAAATAAAAAAAATAGAAGAAAAAAACTAAACTAAACAATAGCCAACGCTATAATCAACATCAGATATCTGTTCATGAGGAAAGTAACTCACACACACCCTGAGATATGCTTCGTCTCTATGTTGTAGGAAATTTATGCATACATGCTTCATATTCAGACAATAAATTATTTCAATAATAACACCCAGAATAATACTGTATTAGTCTAAGTGATTCATAAAAGTAAGCTAAAACTTAAAATGCAACATTTCTGCAAATTACTCAGAACCAACACTGAAAGTGGAGGACAATCTTTATAAAAAATGTTTACTGTTTAAATTTACAGATAATTTTTTTACAGAGACATAACTGGTATATAAAGTCTAGTCTTTGTAATATCACAGGTTCTGACAGAGCTTTTCATTTCAAACACTGACATCTGCTGGAGAAGTTAATGGCTCCAGTATCATCTTGTAAAAGGAAAAAGGCAGGAGAGATGTACAGGATGAGAAGGTTACAACACAACCAGCAGTTCACTAGGGCCAAATATAAAGTGCTTAATTTATTAAAAAATATATATATATTTAAAAGGGTTTTATTTTGGTAATCTGGTTGCAAAAGAATCACTTACAAAAATGATTGACATGTATTTCAAATAATTAACATCTTATCTAGACGAAAAACTACCTAATTTCCCAGCTGTTTCCATTTTAGTGCTGTAATTCTGACACAATAAATAAGTTAGATCTAGTGTGTGTTTTAGTTAATCCCTTTTTAGCCACTTGGTTTTGGATATGTCTGCTTATGACATAACAGTGGAATTGGATTTTATCTCCTTAGTAAAAAGGAGTTAAAAGGAGAAATAGTCAAGAGTTAATTATAGTCATATGTACATTTTCAAAATCCTGAGTGTTAATCGTATTATACCAGATGTGTCGAGCCTTTGTGTCCCACTGTAAAAAAAAAAAAAGAAGTTTGAAAAAAAAAAAAAAAAAAAAAGATTCCAAATAATAACAAAAATATTTAATATCAACTTAAAAATGCAGATAAATAACCTTAACAAGATGCCGTTTTCTTTTGCTTAATTTGTTAACCATGTGATATTCTTAGACTACAGAGTATAACTAAACAAGGAAAGTTGATACATATATTGAAATATATTTTTTCTTCTATATTTTGTTTTGTCTTGCTCTTAAGTAATAATTTAAAAAATCTGAATGGGCAAAAAAAATAATCTTAACAGGCTTAAAAAAATCTTTACACATTTAACAGTTCAGTCACAGGTGTAAAAAAATAAATTAAAAGTTATGATGCAACTATTTTCTGAGTCAAGTTAAACCAGCTTGCAAGGGAAAGTAATACCCGGCAGAAAGCAAACCATTTCAAAACATTATCTTTCTGAAAACTACTGTAGTTCTATTCTGCAGAGCCATAACTGAAGTTCTTGAGGTATCAGGTGATATTATGCCGCGTCTTCTTCAGAAATATGGAGCAGCCAATCAAGAATCCATTAAGCCCAACCAGATACAAAAGGGTTAATCGCACAATCAGGCTACGAGTTCTTCTCCTGTCATACAGGTATTGAATCATTTTTAACCAGAAAGAAGTCCCACGTCAAACCATCACCTTGTGGGGGGTGTCCGGAGGGAAGGAGAACACGTGTCACCCAGTGACTACACACACAAAAAGTACACGTTACAAAAGGAACACTGGTTCAAATGATGCATGAATACCTGCAAAAATCTGTGCAAACATCAGAGGAACACACCTTCTTTTCTCCACCCCTAAGAAGATTTTCCAGTTGTTCAGCCTGCCGTGGTTAAAAGGGTTTTTGTAAACCTGGCAAAACAATTAAAGAAAAGGAGCAATTAAAAAAATTAAAAAACAATAGTAAGTGACCATTTTTCAAGGGTATTTGGTCTACCGTACTTTCTGGAATATAGGTCGCATTGTCCAATTATTGCCAAAAATTTGGAAAATTCCATATATAAGTCGCACCTGAATATAAGTCGCACCTACGACAAAATGTGGACCGTGTTTAGCTCTGCTGCAAATGTCTGCCACAGGAGCGCACAGCAAGGCTTTTAAGAAGATTAACACTTAAAAACAATTATTTGTTTGATAAAAATTATAGCAAATATGTGTCTGAGCTGAACTTTTCTTTAATAAATGAATAATTTTAGCAGGATAAACACCTAAAAAAATATATTTGTTAGCTGACATTATTGTAAGAGTGTGTCTCAGTTTAATTTTTGTTAATAAATGATTACAAATCACTTATTTTATAAAAAGCCATAAATAGGTCGCACCTGAATATAGGTCGCAGGGCATGCAAAAATGATAAAAAGCTGCGACCTATATTCCGGAAAACACGGTATATGTTTTAATGTTCTGATGCAGACTGTTTGTTGCAGCGCTTCAGACTGATAAAAGGATAAAAGAAGAAACGATTCAACAAAGAAGAATCTGTCCAGAGGACCTGACTTGTTAGACATGTCTTAATGTTAGGAGACAAACTAAAACAGATTTAAAGATTTTTTTTTTTTTGTTACATAGCAAAGAATAGAAGAGGTTAACTTCGGTACCAGATTGAGTTTTGGATTTTCTTTAATTCTAACCAAAATGCACTCCCAAGTTGTTGTTTTTTTTCTCACATTTTCTTTACCCAAACACTCACCTTTCCCCATTTGGCCATCATTCGGTTTGTTTCCTTCCTATTAATGTGTTTTTCAATGCTGGTCTCCCCTCTGGATATGAGAACCGCGTGCCAAATGGTTAACGCTCCCAGGGCCACTCCCACTGTGCTACAAGAAGAAAGCGCATTTGAGTCAGTGTGAAGAAACCTTTTATAATTCTGATAAACTACAGTGCATGAGGAATTTGCAGAAGAAAAATCACTGAACCTTCGAGTTTTGCGTGAATAGAAAGTGTACTGACTGTTCTGGCTCATTTGATGAGATTACGAGAAGGCAAAACTGCCTTTAGAAGTTAACCATCTTTACTTGTGGGACATTATAATCTATTAAAGAGATGTTTTAAAATGACGCATTTTTACAGTAAAACCTAGAATTATATTTCTGAGCATAACTATTATGTCTTTTTCCAATGTAAACACACTGCTTACACACAATGGAGTGATCTGTACAATTGACTAATAATGGGTGATACTGTGTGGGAGGTTTCTAGATGTGGCAGATAAAATAAGCATCTTACCTGGTGAGCACCCACATATAGATGATACTCTTATGAAACATCTTGTCTTTAAAGGTGTATGGAGGTGCAGGTGTCTGAAAGTTGGTCTTGACAAAAAGAAAGGCAATATTAAACCAAAAAAAAAAAACCCAGATACAATTAACTTAATCAAGTTGTTGATGGTTTTACGTTAAGATGATACCTGCCCAGATGGGAGAAGACCAATAAGAAGTCCCATCCCTTTTACAGGCATGCCTGGCTTTTCTGAATCCAAATGCTTAAAGTGCTGAAGGAGCAGCCCACGTACATAAACCCCCGTTTGAAAGACAGAAACAAGGAAGTGCCAGTAAAAAATTAGCCCCATAGAAAATAAAGACACTGCACGTGCAGAGTTAAAGGGAATGACAGGGTCACACACAGACATCAGCAGTCCAACTATCTCACCTCGAGAGCGTTATATGCATCAAGGAAAACGTTTCTGCCACTGATGCTGCAATAGACACAGCCCAAGGTCATGAAGAGGCAAAAAGAGAAGAAGTAACGATGATTCAAATGACCCACGCAGTTATTCAGCCAGGCTGAGATGCTAAAGTTAGGGAAAACCTGCAACATTTTTTTAAAGTTACTAAACGCATCTTCTGACAGAGATTACAAAACCAAACGAGATATATGATGCATAAAAAGATACGACAATGATGGTCCATCTTTAGAATGCACCTGCAAAAACGAAACAAAAGAAATAAGTACCTTACGTGGTTTAAATCTGACTGAGAATTCAAAATTTTACACAAGTCAAACAAGACCTGGAGCTAACAAAATATGTTCCACCTAAAGTAATTTTGGCTGTGATCATGCATAAATTATTCCAAATAAATATATATATATATATATTAAAGAAGTGACAGAAAATAAACTAGATTTACTCACCTGTTACAAATACCACAGTGGTGTGTTCTTGCTGGTTTGGGCACGATGCACTTTTTACAGACCGACACAAATGGCCTGTCATTTTTTTCCTGAAATAAGAGATTTTTGGCATCATAAAAAAGATATAGCAGCAAAGTAAATCCATTTGTGACTCAGCTGTGGTCATCTTACTGTAGGGGGATATCCAGGGGAAGTCTTGGCAGCTTTGTAGTAATGAAAAGCGATCATGATGATGTTCCAGTTTCCATAACACAAATGCCAAACAATCCATGCCGGATGGTAAGTGGCCAAGCCGAGAGGCAGAAGCGCTACATAGGCTATCACCACAACGGAACTGGTCAGCATCACCACCAGACACACAAACACCTTACAGCAAAAAGAAAAGAAAAACATGAAATAATCAAACCCCAAGGAAACTATTTGCATAGTTTTAAAATATATCAAATTAAATTGAAAGATACTCATTGCAATATCATAAAAACCACCTGGGAACCAGTATAAAAATTATGAAGTAGGATACAAAATATGCTCAGTTTTCTCTCCTGTTGATGGTTAAAGTGTCCTTAAAATGTTGTAAACTAAGTTAGTGAGTGGCTCCCATCGACCACATACATGTCAATAATGGTGGCATCCCTGAAAAAGTTGTGTGGAATGTGTGGGTATGTTTAACACTAATATATCTTACGTAGAGTAATAATTATTACTTAATTTATTAAGTAATAATTATTACTTCGGCCAGTTGAAGCAAATGGCCGCTTGTCCTGAACTTGGTTTTGCTAAAGGTTTCTTCCTCATGACGGAGTTTTTCCTTTCCACTGTCTCCTTCATGCTTGCTCAAGATGAGAGTTCTGCGATGGAGTTAAATTCAAAGCAGTCTGCTCCTCAGATAAATAGTGTTAACTTATACATAAATGTTTCTGTTCAGTGCCCTGAGACGACTTCTGTTGTGACTTTTATAAATAAACTGAATTGAACTGAATAAGTTTGTGCAGAAGCAAAAACTCACCAAGCCAAACCAGCGGGTGACATAATCCACTGTCACAAACACGGGTTCAAAAACGGAGTCGAAAACTACATCAGAGTCTGTGAGGGAATTGAAGCAAAGTGATTGAACCACTAGTTTCACGTAGGCCCATATTCTCCTGATGCACACAGGCGGTCTGATCCTTCCTCGCCTGCAACCCAACTGCAAGCGCACACAGCGCAGCAGGTGGAGTGCTGAGCGCCGCATCCTGCATCTGTAGTAAGATCGTAACTGCAGAGGAAAGAGACAGTGACATGTTCATAAACTTGTTCCACAAATAACTATCTTGCTAATAAACCTAACACAAGTTGCATATACAAGATAAATTGGGAAACATAAAGATAAATAGACTGGCAATGTATTTAATTATTCGTCCGTATGTTTAAAAAATATATATATACAGTATAATGGAAATTGCAGTGTAAAATGTTGATCACCAACAATCCAAACCCCCAGGTTATTCTTTTTCACTTTCAATGTGTGCATCATTTTTGCACAGTCAAAACTATGCTTGGATTTTTCCTTGAGGGGTTTGAATAAGAAGCATATTATCAGACTTGTCAAAGGTTGAGTTTTGTTCACTCTCAATATTGAATTTCTGCAAAAACAGATGTTTTACTGCCTTGACACACAAACAAAAAGCTCATGATGGAGTGTGCAATGGAAGAAAAAAAAACTTGGTGTACTCAAGTGCAGTCAGCAGTCAAATAAAGATAATCAAGCAAATTTCTGTTAATGCCAAGCTAAAAACGTGCAGCCTTGTTTTGCTGCATTCCTGACAGGGAGGAGTTTGGGTGGAGGTTCTTATCCATGAGAACAGTGGTCTGAAGTGGAGTTAATTTTTGTATAACACTATTTTAGTTCACTTCATCGATAAATTAAAAGATATTCAATAATAACTATAACACAACTTTAACGTTGCCCCACGAA
Organism: Garcialebias charrua; assembly: GCA_038048925.1. Taxonomy (NCBI): domain Eukaryota; kingdom Metazoa; phylum Chordata; class Actinopteri; order Cyprinodontiformes; family Rivulidae; genus Garcialebias; species Garcialebias charrua. The sequence continues at coordinate 72,319 of JBBPBX010000516.1, forward strand.
AACACGGTAAAACAGTTGATGACTCACTATAGTCTGATAGAAACATAACACTCCCAAATCCCTTTTGTCCGGATGTCACCGCTCCAGGTAGACTAGCGATGCGGCTAATGTCATATATTAACAATAATTTGAACGTAATGGATAATACTCACTTGTCTACGGAGACGAGAAATCCGTCAATGTCCCCAGATGTTTCGACATTTTCAAATTAAAGCCAACACGGGATTATTCCTGGCGTGATTTGAGAGGAGCAGGCGACCTGTTTAGTCAAAAAGATCCGACCGTATCCTGGAGTTAACGCGCATGCGCTGGATGAGTGAGATGCATCATGGTAGTCTGAGTCAAGAATTAAATATAATTACTACAACCAGTTATGTTTTTCTACCAAAAGCAGATCAATATATAATTTAGCGATTTTATAAAATATATTTGCTCAAATATATTTACAATAAATATGTTAAAACGTTAAAAATAAATGTAAAAGTCGGTCATGATTTTTTTCAGAATTGTGGGATTTGAAGTTCTTCCACGAATAGCCATGCATGCTACGCCGTTTATGGCTAGCGTTAGTAGCGACAGCGAGGTCAACGTGTGGAACCTTCTAGCTTTGTTTATTTGGTGGTATCAGTCATCATCATGTCGTTTTGTTTTAACTTTGACCTTCCAGCACAAACAACAACAGCCCACGACGAAGAGGATGGAAATAAACAACAAAACCGAAAGGAAGATAATGATGCTGAATGTGTGAGTAACTCCAGGTTGTCAAGAAGTTCCTGGGCTAATTTTGCATTGACGTTGGTCTTTTTTTAGTCGTAAATACTAAAATGAGTTTAAATCTTTGTAAACCAATCCCAAAGAATTGTTTGCTGTTAATTTTATTTAAATATATTAACATCCAAACAGTTTATCCAATTTATGTTTATGTTTATGTTTATTAAATTTGTTCATTTTTTTACCAAAAAAAACAATACAAGACAATCTCATAAATGATAATGTACAAAAAATGAAAGGTAGCAGAAAGAAGAATAAATCTTATTGTATCTGCCCCTTACTTCCAACAATTAGATTAAACAATAATAATCAACCATGTATTCAACCAACTTTACAGTATGTTAAACCACAAACTGCAATGACAAAGATAGTCAAGTATAAATGACTTGATGCTACTTTTTGATGACACATAAGGGAAACAAGATTTCTAAACAAGAAACAGAAACATAAGAACAATTTAATTCCTTACACATAGTTTTAATGTTAATCAATAGATCTAACATACACTGCCAATTTTACTTTTAATTCTTGGAGTTACAACAAATACAGTCTGGATATTTTAAAACAAGTGAAGATGCATATTTTTTAATTCTCTTAAATGCTTTCATTACACCAAATGTATCCTTGAAGAAAGAACTATGGCACAGTGGCTTAATCTGCATACCGGTATGTTTAGGGGTTTAAAATTAAAGGCAGGACTTGCTCTTTACCCAAAGTATTTTAGAGGTGTTGTCTATAAATTCCTTATATTATTTGTTTTTAAACGACAGAAACATGTATTTATTTTGTCACCATCAACAAAATTGGCAACCTGAGGAGACAAATTTTTAACATTTCATTTTCAAATGAACACTACAAAAATACAGTATGTTGATAAAAACATATACTGTACCGGTATACAGTATATGCATTACTGTATATTGGTTCTTTACTTTTTTGTCTGAGTTAAAAAAAAAAAAACTTATTATACAGTTACCGGTACTAAATTTTGCATATGGAAACTGCAACCTAAATAGTGATTTATTATTTGTGTTATTTAATTAAATAATCAGTTATATATAAGTTATTACTAGCATTTTTAACTCTATTAAAATTTTAATATTAGCTATACTGTTTGAATTAAATCTATCTCCAGATCAGAAGAAGAAAAAGGCAATAAAACTGATACATTATGGATGTGCTCAGTGCTTCCACAAGAGAGCGTCAGCTCATAATCTTTTGACTTGTCAGTTCAAAGCTTACAAGTAGACTTATGAGATGTGATTGACTCCACTGTACAGAGACATGTTACAAACCCTTAGCATATTTTGCCTCTGAATTGTTCTATTTCTGTGGGTGTGACAAACATATTTAATTTGTTAATAGTGTTTGTCACACAATGAATCACATGGCTGATGTATTGATGTGCAACGGTATGATGATTATATCCACACACCAACCAGTCAGCCAGCATTGTGTCTAGAAGAAAAAGAATACCTACCTGTATATATTAAAAATTAAGTAGCTTGTTTTAATTATGATTACGTGTTAGAACATCTTGATTGTTCTCAAGTATTGTTTTTTTTTTCACAAACTTTTACAGTACTGTATATCACTTTGTCACTAAAATATGGAGCCAAAATCTATTTTAACATACCGGTAGTTATCTGAAGCTTTATAATCATGTTTTAACATTACCGCATGAATGATAGAATTCATTGAATTTTGTAAACATTATGTTCATGTTTTTTCTTTCTCTTATGGCCTCCCTTCTCCCCTTACAGCCATCCACTCCACACCATTATTATGAAATATTTATTCTAGTAATTATCTAGTGGAGTTTTTATTTTTTTAATAAGATAGATAGAAAGAAAGGAAAGAAAGGGATATGCTGGTGAAGATTCTCAGTCGTCCAGGACATGATAAAATCAAAAAAGGCGTTCAATACAGAACAACTGGACTTTATTTGTAGCAACAAGACGTTTCGCTCATCATCCGATGAGCTTTCTCAATTCGATGAGGAGACTGTGAGAAAGAAAGGGATCAAAAAGAAAAAAGAAAACAAAGCTAAAAAAGTGAGAGAAAGGGTAAAAGAGAAAGAAGGCGATAGGAGTAGAGAGGGAGAGCGGCATAAAAGCCATTGAAGTCTGCCTTTAGATACATTATGTTCATGTTATGTTCATGTTATGTTGGTGAAGATTCTCAGTCGTCCAGGACATGATAAAATCAAAAAGGCGTTCAATACAGAGCAACTGGACTTTATTTGTAACAAACAAGACGTTTCGCTCATCATCCGATAAGCTTTCTCAATTGGAGACTGTGAGAGGGAGAGAGAAGTTATAAGCAAGCTGGGCCACTGGTACACACCAAACTAATTGAGAAAGCTTATCGGATGATGAGCGAAATGTCTTGTTTGTTACAAATAAAGTCCAGTTGCTCTGTATTGAACGCCTTTTTGATTTTTTCATGTTATGTTATGAACATTGTGATGTTCTTATGTATTATGTAGCAGTTATAATAGTTTTTTTTTTAATTATCTTTTTTTGTTTGTTACTGAACTCTATTAGGTTATTCACGTAAAGTTTCCAAGATTTGATTATACAGTACTTGTGTATTGTCCATCATTTTAATTTTACTAAAGTTAAAAAAAAATTGAAAATAGAACATTTTTATTTAGGGGTGCACCAATTGCAGTTTTTTGGCCGATCACGGATTTCTAAAAAGTCTGACCTGCTGATTTCGATTTTGGCCGATACCGATTTTGTTTTACAAGCAACGCTGTCAGGTATTATATACGGTGGCCGAGGCGTGCAAACGCGCTGCAAGAAGAGATAAGCGCTGCAAATTCAAAAAGACGGCTCTAAATTCAAAAAGACGGCTGCAAATTTAAAAAGACGGCTGCAAATTTAAAAAGACGGCTGCAAATTTAAAAAGACTGCTGCAAATTCAAAAAGACGGCTGCAAATAGAAAAAGCTACAACGGAAGTGCTCCAGACCACTAGGGCAGTCGAACAAAGAACAAATCATAAAGCATATTATTGTTTTCGGAATGGCACTAGTTATTTGTGTATTTTAACTTAAGAATATTTTACACTTATTTGAAACTTATCTCGTTGTATTTGTTTTAATACTGTGCGGAAGAGGAGCAATACAAGAATGCCAGGTTGGGTCAGTGGTCTAAGTCTTAGACTCTAAGAGATGTCTTAGGATGCGGGAGACCCGGGTTCGATCCCCGGTCTTGGAAGTTTTGTGGTATTACTTTCTTTTTTTTTAAGCCTTTTGTTTTGGATAGATCGGGTGGAATAGATAAATACATCTACATGTTTATTCTTTGTTGTTGCTTGGTTCGATCTATCCAAAACAAAAGGCTTAAAAAAAGAAAGTAATACCACAAAATTTCCGACACCGGGGATCGAACTCAGGTCTCTCGCATCCCAAGACATCTCATCTAAGACTCAGACCACTGACCCAACCTGGCATTCTTGTAGTGCTCCTCTTCCGCACAGTATTAAAACAAATACCGGTACAACGAGATAGTTTTGAATAAGTGTAAAATATTCTTAAAATAAATAAGTTAAAATACACAAATAACTAGTGCCATTCCGAAAACTATAATATGGTTTATGATTTGTTCTTTGTTCGACTGCCCCTAGTGGTCTGGAGCACTTCCGTTGTAGCTTTTTCTATTTGCAGCTCTTTTTTTAAATTTGCAGCCGTCCGTTTGCAGAGTGTTTTGTTTTAGCAGAGCGTTTAATTTTATGCAGCGTTTTTCTCTTCTTGCAGCACGTTTGCACCCCTCGGCCACCGTAATTATAAGGGCACAATGCACCTTTAATTTTCCAATATTATTTTATTGAAAAACATACCCTTGAACAATACAAACTTGTTTTAACTGACCATGAGGTAGTGCTCTGAAATATAAACAAAGTTAAAACAAAACAAAAAATCTGTAAAATTAGTTTCTCATGCAAGTATCGGCCAATTTCCAGTTTCCCAAAATTAAGGATATCAGTGCCGATTTATCGGTGCACCCCTATTTTTATTACTTGAAAACAAGCTATTTTTATCCAGACACACTGCGGGTCGTCTTTCTTTAATTTATGCCTTGATGTGTTATATTCTAGCTCAGAAAGTTAAATGGTGGCTTTAGACTAAATCTTTTATTTAGCTATCACTATTTTTTTTTTACATATAAGGTTGAGTGTAGGCATGCTGGGTGAATACAATGACAACACTGTAGAAGTTTAGGGTGCATTCACACCAGCCCTGTTGTCCCAAACTCTAGCCCATTTGCCTAGGAAGTCCGGTTCGTTTTGGGAGGTTTGAACGCGCCATCGAACTCTGTCACGGAACAAACAGGCGAACTCTGGCCCGCCTACAAACCTTGGTCTCGGTCCGGTAGAAGAAAACTCGAGTGCGGTTCGAGTACAGTGTGAATGCAAGCAGCTCCGCAAGCAGGAAGTGGACTCCAGCGCAGGGCAAACAAACACGCATTTCTCTTACCTCACATGGAGCCGTCAGCATGTCTTGTGTGAAAAACAACATTCTCCATGGTCTTCTGCCTCATCTTCCACTCATGCTGAGTCCATTGTTGAAAAATTACAAATTAGAACTCCTAAAACCGCTAAAACTTGATGTCACTCCGTTTTTGTTTTTATTTCCAGAAGAAGAAGAAATGTCTTCTTCAGAGGTTTTTGTGTCGTTTCTTTCAGTAGTTCTTGGTGCAGCGCCACCACAGGCGAGTGGGGGAATAGGTTGGTTCGAACAGGTTGGCTCGACTGCACAGTGCAGTGTGAATGCAAACCGCACCAGCTCAAATGTAAACAAAATGTTATGAATATTGGTCCCCAACCGAACCGAGTCAACCGAATATATCTGGTGTGAAAACAACCTTAGTTCCAATTAGACTGGAACTCTACTACCATAGTTCACTATCCTTGCAATCATCAAATACTGTACTAGGTTTTTATGTTTCTCAAACTACTGTGCTGATGTCTGATTTTAACTGCAAAGCTAAATTTTAATAGGGGGAGTGGTGGCGCAGAGGTTAGAGAAGATGGGCCTGTAATCGGAAAGTCGCATGTCCAACTCCCTGTACCGTCAACATCAAATGTGGGTGGAAAAGTTGAAACACCCACACCTATCTCCACCCTCATTTACCCCATTCTGGGCCCTTGAGCAAGGCCCTTAACCCCCACCATCTGCTCCCTAAAACAGGTCTCTCTTGAAAATGAGTTCTCGTGATTCAATGAGACTACCTGTATAAATAAAGGATAAATGTCTAGGACATCCTTGTAAAAGAGATTGATGATTTCAATGGATTTCTTCCTGGTAAAATAAAGGTATGAAATAATAAAAATTTACAAAAAAAATCATTCAAGTCTTGATGACTGCAGACAAAAAATTGCTCTTATTTTTGATTACCGTATGTTCTCTAACCATTTATACTTTTTTTTTTTTTTTTTGCAGACAGAAGATAATAACAAAACAGCAGGGCCGGTTAAAGAGGCCAAAAAGCACCTTCCACCATCTGACCCACACTTCCTCCTCATGAATGTTGTTTTTGAAACAGTTACCATTGGAACTCTTCCTCCTCTACACTTCCTCAATGAGACCGTCTTTGAAAGGACAGCCCCGGAGAGAGAGGACAAAGAGAAAATTCTTTCTCACAGTGCACAGCAGAAGTCTGACCTCATCTCTGGCTTGTACGAGGGAGGCCTGAAGGTGTGGGAGTGCACATATGACCTTCTGGAACTGATTGAGAAAGATGGAGAGACATTTAGGGGGAAGGCAGTTTTGGATTTGGGCTGTGGAGCAGGTCTGTTGGGAATTCTGGCTCTGAAGAGAGGAGCCAAACAGGTTTACTTCCAAGATTATAATGGTACAGTCATTGAACAGCTCACAGTTCCAAATGTATTGCTAAACCTTCAAGAGGATGATGAGGTGGACAGTGACAATGACCAAAAGGGGAAAGACGAGGGAAAAATCCTAGTGAAAGAGGATCGGAAAAAGAATGAAAAAAAGGACAGCAGCCCACCTCCTAAAAAAAGTGCTATGGACCTTTCCCAGCATCCATTACTCAAGATATGTCATTTCTTTTCTGGTGACTGGAGAACCTTTCATCCTTTGGCTCTCAAGGTTGACTCGCAGCCCAAATTTGACATAATATTGACCTCAGAGACTATCTACAACACTGAGTACTACCCGGCTCTGCATGAGACCCTCCACAAACTGCTGGCACCTGATGGTCTGGTCTACCTCGCCACCAAATCACACTACTTTGGTGTTGGTGGTGGGCTACATCTCTTTGAAACATTTGTGGAGCAGAGGGGAATTTTCTCTCTGGATCACCTGTGGGATGGAGAAGACGGCCTCCAGAGACATGTAGTAGAGCTGCGTTTCAAAAAGCCAAAGGACACCTGATCATGGACTGTCTTGGACTCTATTGAAACTGATGTATTGATGAGCTACTGTTTGTTCATTCATGTAGCATATTGCTGAAGTCCTAAAACAAGGAAAAAATCTACTAAAATTAAATTTGTCTTTGCTCATTCATCGCCTACACTGTATTTTTTTTTTCCTGTATAGAAATTTGAATATGCCAGGAACTGAAGTGCTGTTAAAAGGGGCTATTGCAGGTCTTTAGATGCATGGGGAGGAAAGAAAGGAAATGGGCTCAGTGACCTTTGCGAGTGTTTTTCCCCCATGTTCAAACGCCAGCATGAAAGCCAGGCTTGTTTCTGCAGTCCAGTGCGAAATGTCAATTGCAACTTATCCCACTAGCCCAAGGATACAGTTTGAAAGTGGATTCTAATGTCCCTGCACATCAAGAGAGTGAGATTCTGTGGGGTCTCTACCTCCTTTTGCTGCTGGGTACCGGTACATACTTTTGATGGGACCCTTAAAATAAAATGTTTGACACATTTAGAAGTGTATACATCCTGGAAATATGCATAGGTGTCTACCCAAGTAAGGCAGGGAACTACTGTACACTTGTTTTTCCAATGCCACGTTGAATCCCGTTTTCTCAGAACAAGGAAATCCACTGAATTATTCTAACAGGGATTTTTCTGAGGAAGAATGCATCAAGTCTGAACTAGTTTCTTGCACTAAAGGTTAGCAGGTACCTGGAGATGAGGAAATCAGTTTTTTTACAAGTCACTAAACAATAGGTCTATGTATGAGAAAGCATTACAACATCCGTTAGTTTGATTGCGATTGGATAGCAAAGTTTTATTTGATGACGTTTTAGAATACACCCCACCTAAGTATGCTAATATTCTCAAACTCATTCTGAATGTTTCTATGATGAATGAGCTACATGCTGCCCCGCTAAAAAATATTTGGCAACCACCAAAACCTTTAGGAAACTGTCTGCAGGTCAAACGTGATGGTGTGTTTTCACATCCACAGGTGTGAACTGACTTCCCCACCATGTCTTATTATGCATATATACTGTACTGTAATAAATGCTGTAATGTGTATGAAAATACAGCAAACATGGTTTCTGTTTGCAAAAACTGGCCAGGCAAACGTTCATCTTCGTCATTGTCTTTCAGCTCGCCAGCTGTTTGTGGCCTCCAGGGGAATTCCTGATTCTCTGGTAGACATAGCCTTTCCCCTGCTTGCTTTATGGGAACAGGGGGTAGGGCATGTCAGATAGTTTTCCTCAGAAACTGTGTTGATTCACTGTGAGGGGGTGTGGTGTTCACTCCCACTGCTTCCTGCTTACTGGGAAGTGACTGTCAGGCTTACCGTACAGAGGGAGTGTTACCGTACAGAGGGAGTGTATAAAAAGCAGGGGAGGGAGGTTCATATGATGTGGAAAGGTGTATATATATTAGCTCAGTTGCTCTGAATGTCAGACATTGTGCTGCATCCTTTAGGATTTGGAGGTCACGAGGGAGGAGAACATGCAGGTGAATTAGGAAGAGGTGTGTATTCGGTATGGAAGAAGCTTGCTGCTGATTAAAGGCTTAAAAACTTTCTATTGACAAGGACTGAATGGTGTTTAAAGCTGTTAAGGGTAAAATTTTGTATTTTTAACGAGGTTTGTTTCTGATAAATCCTGGATCTGGAAAAATGTCTTCAGTGAAATATTCAGGTATGTAGATTTGTAGAAATAGCAAATAACAGTCTAGATGTTTTACTCTTTGAGTTCTTAAATAAGAAACGTAGCTTCCACGGTAAAATAAAACAAGTGGGTTTAAGCTCATTTGCTAAACAATTTTATCTGGGGACAAGAACTGCTTGACTTCGTGGTGACTAAGACATCACTGATGGCTTCAAATTATTATTTGCCAAGTCGCGGAACCGGTTGCTTCCAAGTTCAACTGCCGGAACGTTTTGAGTTTCCTGAACATGTTTAGGTGTGACCCTCCTTGGAAAGTTCACTGTTCGGAACTCTTTACCAGAGCACAGGCTTTAATGAATAAACCAGTCATTAAGATAACAGACATTGATCTCAACTGTCACTCTGTGTATTGACTCCAGG
>JBBPBX010000516.1:81577-110527 GCA_038048925.1 Garcialebias charrua
GTTCAAACGGCGTTTAAGGAATCTGTGTAATGCACTGCAGCCCAGTTAATATTCAACTTGTGCTTAAAAACGCATTTACCAACCTGCGTGTCTATGATCACATGTTCAAGTCGCTTTACTGGCAGTGCACAGCCATAACTGATGAGTCATTTCATTCCATGACCGGAAAGCCCTGATTTGATGAGGTACCGTATTTTCTGGTGTATAGGTCGCACCTGTGTATAGGTCGCACCATCCAATTATCACCAATAGATTGGAAAAATCCCTAGATAGGTCGCACTGGTGTATAGGTCGCACCTACGTTTAGCTCTGCTGCAAATGTCTGCCACAGGAGCGCACAGCAAGGCTTTTAAGAAGATTAACACTTAAAAACAATTATTTGTTTGATAAAAATTATAGCAAATATGTGTCTGAGCTGAACTTTTCCTTAATAAATGAACGTAATTGTGAAATGAGCTGGATTTAAAAATTTGTTTCGTCGAAAGTGATAACAAGCCATATATAGGTCGCACCTGTGTATAGGTCGCAGGCCTTGAAAAAACCATAAAAAGGTGCGACCTATACACCGGAAAATACGGTACTTGAATCAGCCGACACACTTTCAGTTCAGGGGCTGCAATTTTCATAGGGTTTCTCAAGTTTAAGAGATGTATGGGTTCCTCAGAGTTTCAAAACTCAGTGTAAACCCCGAACCTGATCAGCTCAATCATAACTGCACTTTGGAAGGTTGTACTGTGATTTAATCAACTACATCCTATGTTTAAGTTACATTTTGACGTTTTTACTTTGTTAATCTGTTGTTCAATCTTACACTGGAAAAGTAGAGCTGACGTTATCGCATCATCTCTCTGCGTTTCTTAAGAAATGAGGAAGGGTGACAAGACAGTCATACTACTACTGTACTCACCAAGTTCCGTCAACTATTGAACTCCCTTGTTCTTGCTAAACTTAGTGTAAACTTTTTTTAATTGACATTGTACGGTGGGTAATTCTAGTTTCTCTTCAACACGTAGAACATTAATCCTGATATATGAGCTGCCTCAAAAGATTTTGACTCCCAAGGATCAAGATGCTGCCTCATTTTGATAAGTGCTCTACTATGAGAACTGAATTCCATAGATGGTGGCATCTCCAGGTGTCATCTATGGGCTCAGTTCTTTTGGCATGGTACTGGTTTGTCAAGCATACCATGGTAAAAGCATTTGATATTTGAGTAATGTAAGTATTTGTTTCACCAGCAAATACTTTTTTATGTTACATCACATTTTAAACTTTGACTATTTAATTTTTGACGTGTTTAAATAAAAAAAATAAAAACATTTTCTATTAACTGCTGTGGTTTTATCAAAGTTGATGTAAACCATCATTTTAATAAACGTATAACTGTGATTATATGTATCCTATGAAAAGAGGGGATTTGTTTTAATAAAAAATATTTAGTTTGTACTTTGTTTGACTGAAACTGATCTTGTTTTTAGACCTTTAGCTATAAAATCAGCAAGAATAGATCAAATAAGAGATGTGCTTTAAAAACATCCATTAATGTCTTTGCAAATACCGTACAAAGACCTGTAAAATATAAAAGTTGTTTCATGATTTTTTTTAACTCCTAATTTATTAATAACTTTAGAGAATTGTTAAAGTTTTAAAACAGTTTTTGGATCTGTGCATGAAACTATTATGTAATGTAATGAAAACAAAGTTGATAGGATAGTGATGAAATTTCTGTAATATGATTCAAAATTATACTTGCTATTCATTTCTTACCTAACGCTGTCAAGTCTGAAACAGAAAATGTAATTTTAATCCTATTTAATCATAACAGCAATATAAAGCTGATACTTTCAGAGTGAAAAGTGATGACATATTTTCATATTTTTATTCTTTGCATCCACAGAAACTAGGTCCTCTCTTGTTAAATGATGTGTCTATAATTTTAATTCATACCATCTATTATTAAGGAGTTCTAGATGAGTAACTTAAAGGTATCGGGACTTTTTCACCATCTCACATGCTTTGCTATAACTGGCGTCATGCTGATAAGAAAGGAAATGAAGCTGCATATTTTTAATTCCACACAGCCAGAGCTGTATCACAAGGAGACATTTTAAATTACCATTTTATTTTCACTTGTAAAAAAAAATCTCAATTTGTACACATCCTTTATAATTGTCTATTATTGTCTTTGTTGTCTACTGTTGTCATCACTCTTTGTCAAAATCAGGTCTCTCTTGAAAATGAGTCCCCAAGGCTCAATGGGACTATCCTTTATAAATAAAGGTTAAATGAAAAAAGAGAAAGAAATTGCTTTTTATGTTTTTCCTTGTTATTGTTGTCAATATTAATAGGATTTTAAGAAAAAAAGTATACCCTGATACTTTGTCTGTGAGGGAACTGCAAGTTCATCATGTATAATGTCAAGTTTATCTCTATGTACATTTTCATTTTCTATAATACAATACAATACAAAACATACCATTCAGCTGTCTTTGCTTACTTGGGAAATAAGACCTATTCTGGGATAAGAATATTTGCACTCTCTGACATAAAAGTGCATCTCTGTTTTTTTATTATTCATTTTTCTCTAAAACTAAACCTAATGTATATGTTTTTTAATATATCATCCTTTACATCATGACAGTGAAAGGATCACTAATTTAGTTAAGCCACAATGTCGCAACAAGTTGTTTGCCATGACATTTTCAGACTTTTTCCAAATTGTTGTAATTAAATGATTTACTAAACAAGAATGTGGTCAAACACCTATCAGGGGTCTGCAACCTGTGGCCAGGGCTGGACTGGGACAAAAAATCGGCCCGGGCATTTTGAGCAGAGTGGCCCACAGTGATGGCATAGTTACATTGAAAAAGTAACTTAGTTAAGTTACTGATTAGTCCTTGGGAAAAGTAACTTAGTTAAGTTACTGATTACTTGATTTGGAAAGTAACTAAGTTAGATTACTAAGTTACTTTATTAGTTACTTTCAGCAGCTGCTAACAAGAACCCTCTGTCACAATACATAAAAAATTTAAATGTTTTAATAAAATAATTACCAATTAAAAATATTCAAAAAACATAATGGTCTTTCTTGACTTTATAAAACATAAATACTTTTGATAAAAAATAAGGTATTTCTTGATTTCAATATCATAAATGAAGGTTGAATGAATAAAGAAATACTTGCTTTATATAAAAAAAATAGTGTCTTTACTTCACTAAACAAATAATATGTTTACAAAAAAGACTTATAAAATGATTATTTTGAAAATGTTTCAAGTGAACAATACGTTTGTATAGGCCAACTCTTTCAGGGATGAAGATGTTCACATCCTTGATAGAGAGGAACGATGGTTTGAGAGAGGAGTAAAGGAGGCCATCTTTGTGAAAAGAAACCGTCCATCATTAAACAGAGGTGGAGGCCTCTGGGTTCAACTGTCCCCCTCTTACAATGCTGTTGTTGCTAGTATCACTCAGCCCTCTGTGAATAGCAAACAACCATCAGGGTGCTAATGATCCATTGTTAGGCTGATGGTCCTCCTTGCTCATGTGAGCAGCTGGTTTCAGCTGTCATCAACAAACTGGTTGATCCACTGTGAGTCAAGTCAAGTCTATTTTATTTATATAGCACAGTTAAAACAGATAAACTGTTATCAAGGTGCTTCACACACACAACACAAAAGAGGTTTAAAAATGTACAGAACAGTATCACACACCAATGGTAAAAATTATGATATTAACAGCGGTAAAAGTATAATAAAAATGTATAAGAGCAATATTAAAATGAAAACACAGTAAAAAAAATATATACACTACGTCAGCTCACACAGTTTGAAATAATAGAGAAAAGATGATTTTTTTAGCAGGGATTTGAACATGTGAAGGGAGGAGGCCTGTCTAATGTTGGGGGGCAGGTTGTTACAGAGTTTCCACAGTGAGAGGGTGATATTTATAAGACTGAGCTGAATACAGCACCTCAGACTGAGGAAGTCTTTCTGATGAAAGATGAAACGTTTCTACAATTGTTTTGTTTTGTTTTTTGAATGTCCAGAGGCCCAGACATAGTTTTTTTTTAGATTTTTACCTGGATTATTGAGCATGCATCAGGGTCATCAGCACAGACTCCTTAGCTCCTTAGCTGCATGTGGATTTCCTTGAAGAGGAAGAGAACAGCTGCTAACTTCTGGAAATAACACACAAAGAGGTAAAAAAAAAGTTAATAAGATTATAATTTTAAATTAAAAAGGTAATAGTACAGTAATAGTAAAAGAACAATACCTCTTTTTGAGCAGTTGAGGTGGTTGAATCTCTCATCTCTCATCATCAGGGCTCCAGGACATGCTGACACTACTGTATCAGTCTGAGTTTTTTCATAAAGTGCTGAAGTGTTGACGTGATGGAAAACGTCTTAGCAGCGTTCAGTAAAGCCTGCAGCACATCAACAACATTTCAGACATGATTCAGAGATCATTAAAAACTCCTATTTGTGTTATTGATCTGGAATGATTTGAATTACCTGAGAAAAGTTGCAGCTGCTGATCGGTGTTTACAAGCTGTTTTCTTCGTTCACGTTCGGATGATGTGGTTAGTCCGTTCAAGTGACGTGTGTTGCTGCTGCAGGTCTTGTGAAACCGCGTCCATGCACAGCTTTAATTTGCGCAGGTCTTTTAACAACAGGAGACCGCAACAACATGCTAATACTGTAATGCTAAGTGCTAACGCGTGCTGCCTGCAAGATGCCGCGCTGAAACTAGGTCGCATAGAGCAGACGTCACGTCACTCCTTGATGAGTCCTGTCTCACTCGTCGTCCTCTCAGGCTGCAGGGAGGAACTTTCAGCTCGGTGTGAGCACCTCACAGTCCAGTTTCTGTCAGGCACGCTGGTGTCAGGTTTCAAGGGAAGGGGCTGGACGGAAGAGTGCTGAGAGATTTCATTGGATTAGCTCGAGATCGTTCAAGAAAATCAACCAATCGGCCGTCGCGATTGACAAAAAAATATCTATAATTTATTTTTTTGGTTCATGAGTGACAGCGGCCCATAAATCGCATAAATCACCGACGGCCCACCGGGGATTTGCCCGGTACGCCCGAATGGCCAGTCCAGCCCTGCCTGTGGCTCTGGAACCACATGTACTCCCTCCAAAGCGGCTCTTTCAGTCTTTGACTAAAACTAACACAAAACTTAATTTTTTGTTTAAAAAAAATCATTAGTTTTAGCAGTTTTCCAGCCATTTCCTTTGAATATACACGTGGATGCGAGTTCTAATGCACATGAGTATATTATACTCTAACATTATGTTTTATTTCTTCAAAGTAGGATGATAATACCCAATACTGTACAATAATTTCCTGCGGGATCAATAGAGTTCTATCTTATCAATTACTCCACAATTTAAAAAATTGCATAAGCCTGCAGAGTTTCTTGTTTTAGTAAAAACAACAACAACAAAAAAAAGCAAAATTTATATATTTTTTCTTTACAAGAATCCAGTCTTCTGAAAGAATTGCGACTTGGACGTGCGGCACCAGTGACCATCCCCTGCAACTCATAAGGAAGAAACAGGTAAAGACGACCGACCGGACGGACGGTGGGACGGAATCCAGTCTTTTCATTTGTCTTAAAATGTAAAAATATCAATAAATGTTAAAAATCATAGGATATTTTTAGTTTTATAATTTCCCACCTACTGGCCAGAAAATCCCACTCTGACAAACATAAAGTGGCCCATGGGCCACCAGTTGATAAGGTTTTGTGGACACATTTAATTTGGTGGACGAAGGGGCAGAAATGGGTCTTTCGATTGTAAAGGTTGCAGACCCCTGACCTAGAATATTCTGGACTTGACTAAAACTTTGTTTTCTTAAAATACTTTTTAGTAGTTAGCAATTTAAACAACTAAACCATATTCTGTATAAAAAATAAATAAAGTTCAAAGCAACCTGAAATAGTAACGAGCATATATACCGTATTTCTTAAATAATACTTTTTGTTTTGACTTTATCACATTACATCAATGTAAAGCAGACATTTAAAGTTACTAATCATAATGGATACAATTATAAATTATGAGTCACTGTTTTAGATTAACATAAATAATAAATGTTAAAATAAGTTCATTCAGAATTAAATTTATGGGACCTACACATCAGTCCCCAAGTTATGCATTCCTGATGATATTTTCACATCTATTTGTATTCACTGTATATCTCTTTTGAAAATATGTTTTCTAATAGTACTTTTTTATTTAACTTTAATATAGATGCTATTTTTTTTAACTTGAATTCACAACTTCATTAAAAACCATTAACTGTGCACTTTAGTTAGCCTACAGTTTATAAAAACAGCCAAAACATCAACACAGCTGTAATATTTGACTACTATTTGACTACTGGTTTGACTACTGTTGTTTAATCTGATTGTTGGAGATAAGGGGCAGATATAATAAGATTTATTCTTCTTTCTGCCACCTTTCATTTTTTTACATTTTGTACACTATCATTATGAGATTGCCTTGTATTGTTTCTTTTGTAAAAAAAATGAACAAATTTAATAAACATAAACATAAACATAAACATATAAACCCTGAGAAACTTGCACTCCTTGAGGGAACACCCTGACATTGGGTCCGCCTACTGACCGTAAATCCGTCAATCACAATCCGCCACAATTTTTTCTTTCCTTTTCATTGGCTACAGTTACCCATCAATCAATGACGTAACGTCCCTTCCCAACCAATGGCTGTGCAGTATTTGTTGTACAGGATGAGCAACAGGCCCCCGCAGAGATTAGCACAAAGGTCTGAGTTCACAGTGACGGAAGTCGTTGTTTGCGAGCCATTTATAGTTTACTTTCGCCTCATTTTGAAATTACATATTTGTTGTTTTTGTTATAGAATAACTTATCTTGTTTGAGGCCGTGGTATGGATGAAATACGGCCTACCAGCGGTGCGCCAGCCCACGGGCTGGTGCCGCTGTTTCCTCCCGGACTGCAGGCTATCTATGGGGAATGTCGGCGACTTTACCCCGATCAGGCCAACCCGCTGCAAGTTACTGCCATTGTTAAATATTGGTAGGTAACGAATTGTATTGATGCTGGTTTGATTATATATATTAGCTCAGAGCTTCCAAAATACGTTTGTGTAGTGATGGCTGAATAAATAATAATCTACAGTTAGCTTCCATGCTAACGTTCAGCTAACTAACTTGCAGTTGAGTTGGAGCTCACTTCAAACTACTACTGTTGTTTTAATTCAATAGCTCAGTAAATTTACTGCCATACTATTATACGAGCTTAAATAAAAGCCCATACGTGAAGGCACCACACTGCTATTTAGTTTAAAACTAGCATGTAGAATCTGAATCAGAATCTGTTGGAATCCTGGCAAAAACCAATGCAGATCTGTTCCTGTCTTTGATTTTATACGTCTACCTTATAATGTTTTGCTAGTTTTTTGATACTTTGTAAAAAAAAAAAAAAAAAAAATCTTTCTTTTTTTTTTTTCTCTCTTTTGTTTTCTATTGTTTATTGTTTGTTTGTTTATTGTTTATTGTTTAAGGAAATTATACCACTGCTGTTCATTGTTCTTTAGTTTTAGCAGGTCGCTTTCGTAAATGAGCCCTTGAGGTTCAAAAGATTTACCTGACTAAATAAAGGTTGAATGAATGAATGAATGAATGTAAAGCGTTTCTAATCGAACTACTGTAGTAATTTCCACTGTAAACAAAAAGTACATTTTATGGTCTGTGGTTTTCTTTTTACATATTTTTAACACAGGCTTGGTGGACCAGACCCACTAGACTACATCAGCATGTACAGGAACATGGGTTGTCCAGCTCAGGACGTCCAGGAACATTGGCACTATGTAAGCTTTGGACTAAGTGACCTGTATGGAGATAATCGTGTACATGAGTAAGTGCACACATAATAAACGTTCAATATAATAATAATCTATAGAAAAAGTGGGACGTCAACACATTTAGCCCTTCAGTTTGATCAAATTTGCACTTCACAGGAGACCAGTAGCTCACATACCGACTTACCATACCATACCATACCATACCATTTTATTTATAAAGCACTTTAAACAGGAACAAGTCCACACAAAGTGCTGGACAAACAAACACGCAACAGGCAACACAGACAATGAGGTACAACACGAAAAACATAAAAACATTGCAGATCATAAATAAAACGATCCAATACAAATCAGCTGGCATTGAAAGCGATGGAGTAGTAGTGAGTTTTTAACCGGGATTTGAAAACCGAGAGGGAGGGGGCCTGTTTGATGAGCAGCGGTAACTCGTTCCAGAGTCTTGGGCTTATACATACCGACACGACACCTCCTAATCTTGATACTGTATTTATAATAAAGGGAATACTGTATTAAAAAAACTAATATACTGTTATTGTTTTTTGGCCTGATATCTTGCTGCATCTGTCTTTCAGGTTTTCTGGGGCAGATGGGTCTAGTGGATTTGGGTTTGAGCTCACTTTCAGACTCAAGAGAGAGGTTGGAGAGACGGCACCTCCAACATGGCCAGCCGAACTCATGCAAGGCTTGGCTCGCTATGTGTTCCAGTCCGGTAAGATTACGATTATTCTTGTGTGTTTGATGTTGTGAATCTGATACAAACAAATTTTTGAAAAAAGATCAACGCTTTTCTTTTTATAACATTGCACTCTCAAGGATTCAATGTTTTTTTTAAATTGTCATTCACATCATGTGGTACATGAGGTGAAATGAAACTATGTACACACTCTGTTCATAGGACTAAATTAATTGCAATATTTCATTGTAATTTACTGTCAGTCAAGTACTTATAAGTATATAGAATAAGCTTTTGGAACACATCTAAATTGAAAGCCAAGCTATGGACATCAGTGTAAGTTTTAATGAACATAAGTGTTGTTTGAGCTCTATACTTTGACAGTATGTTTGAATTTACAACTTCATTTATGTGTGTGTGTTCACTCCAGGCTCTCCGCTCTGTTATCCAGCTGGGGTCAATTTGCATGTGGGTGGGCTTCTAAGCTAAATGAATGCTGATTCCTGGCCATTTTCTCCCACATATTATTTTCTGAATCTAAACTGGGTACTCAGTACCTCCCAAGTAGCTGGATTTATTCAAATGGAAATGCAGTCATTACAGTATTATTTTTATTTTACATCTGGATCTCAGTTTTTGTTCTTTTCTGTTTCTTCGTACTCTCACTGATCTGTCTTTTCTTTTAATGTTACTGTAACACTGCTTCAATAAAATGGAACTTTTTGCCATTTATCTTTGAATTTAATAAGCATACTTGCTGTGCACCCATGACCATGTGTGTTATCTGAAGAGCATGAGTAATAACATGTTCCCTTTTTTTTACTGTCTTCTGCAGAAAACACATTTTGTAGCGGTGACCATGTGTCATGGCACAGTCCGCTCGACAACAGTGAGTCTCGTATCCAGCACATGTTGCTTACAGAAGACCCTCAGATGCAACCAATTCAAACTCCATTTGGCACAGTGAGCTTTCTCCAGGTGAGTTTAAATATGTGTCATTCACATAGTAGTAAATAACTCCATTCCACATAAAGCTTCTTTTATTATTTTGTTCTATTCACAAAGTCAAAATAACTCTGTAGGAATTAAATAATGGATTTGGATGAAATACAGACTCTTAAGCAGATTTAATTATGACATTAGCCCCAACATTGTTAAGACTTTTCTTCAAACACTGGAAACAAGCTTGGTTTGTACATCAACAGGTTTGAAGATGCAGACAGGGTTATTTGAAGCAGAATACAGTAAAATAAACTCTTGCTCTTTTTGTTTTGCTTGTATGTCTTTGTAAAACCCAGTCACAGGTCATATGTGCTTCTCTGTAGCATGAAATATGCACTCCTAAGAAATTATGGCTTTGCCCATTTTGTCTTATTTCATGCTTCTGATTTCATTTTCATAGCTGTAAACGACTGCATTTACTCAACAAACATGTTAATGTGGCTTGTGGTGCAAAAAGGACTTTGAAGAAAATGCTCTTTTTTTTTTTGATGACCTAACACCAAAGAAACTGCCATGTTCTGGACCATCTGTAAGGTTTTCTCAGGGAGACATGATGGAAGAGCATTGCACTTCCACTTCAGCACAGTCTATGATGTGTTGTTAAATGCTAACTTCAGATAAAGCTGGTTCCCTAATGTTCTATGATATTTCAGATCAACCCAAATGGTTAATGTTTTATCATATTTTAAATCAGGTTCGTTTTAGGATAGGCACGCACGGCTGTTTGGAAAAAGTTCGCACACATCAGACTTAATTAAAAATAATGAATATTTATTAAAGAAGTCTTGTGACAGAAAAAGGAAACAACAAAGCCAAAACATACAGTTGTACATTGCCTCAGATATACAATAAACATACAAGTCAAACAGTTTTCCTGCTAAGATAAACGTGTCTATTTAATCTCGCCACAGTACTAACCGTACATACAAACTTAGGCATTGATGTAACTCATTATTCCTCACCTTTTGACACAACTGGGAGAGCCATCACAGTCTTGGCGGGAATATACATCAACGCAGCCGATCATCTTGATCAAGATCACAGCAGACTCTCAAAAACTCTAAGTGCGCTGTAACCGTTTTATACTTTGTGGGTGTGATGACTTCACTCAAAACATGTTTTTCAGAGTAAAGTGGTACTGTACTAGGCACGATTAAAAGAAAACCCGTCTTATCTGAAGGGTTTGTTAGATCTGTTACCAAGGAGGCTACAAGGTCATGTGACTTAGTTTTTTCACACAACTCTTGCGCCGGATCAAACCTAATTGCAAATACTGTAGTTTCTTGACACTTAGTTTTTTCACACAACTCTTGCGCCAGATCAAACCTAATTGCAAATAGTTTCTTGACACTAAACTAAAATGTTTTCTCTCACAAGTGTTGACTCTTAACATAAAAATTGATAAACATTTAGTCAGAAAAGCATTAATAAAAACTCTTAATTCACCTAACCATTACTTCTGACAAACTAGCTTTATCTTGCAAATTGACAAGATTTGTTTCTTGAATTTAGGCCTGTCGCGATAAACAATAAATCAATTAATCGCATGATAAATTAAAATTATCAACCTTGTTTTCATTGATCAGCTTTATTGTTTCTTCGTGTGTCTGTCTTTCTACTGGATCTTTCACTGGATGACAAAAAGCTCAACTCTGGTGCTCTTCACTGACTGCTCCCTTTCTTTTTTAATGTTTAAAATCAGTTTTAACTGTCCAAAATCACGTTTTTGGATCGTTAAAAGCAGCTAAGCCGAGAAGCTAAGCTACGAGCTAAGCTAACAGGCCGACCTTGGGGGGAAAAGAACCTCAGTCTTGTCGAAGCTCCAAAATTCACAGTTGAAACCTGTCTTTTGTGTAAAAAGATTTTCTCTACAAAAAGAAGCTGATTATTAAAAGCTTGGTGTGAAAAATGCTATGCTAAAAAGCTCAAACCACACAGAGCGTCCGCCATTTTGAGAACCTAAGAGAGACAGCCCATGTTACATCAAGAGGCCTTTTTCTTAGACACTCTGCTCGCTCCCTCGCTATCCATCCTTTGGTTCAAACTGTCTTATATTGCCATCTAGTGGTCGAAAAAAGGCACTACATGCAAAACAAATTAACAAACCTTCTTAAAATTGACAATAATTAATAATTATTGTCAAATTTCAAACAATATTATCGTTTATCGCAATAATTTCTGAGACAATCACCCAGCAAAGTTTGTTATCGTGACAGGACTACTTGAATTTGTTTCGAAACTACACAATGATGAGCAATCCTGGGACCAACTGCTTGTTTAACTGATATTAAGTAGCTCATAAAGAAATTTAAAGGTCTTGAAATAAAACTACTCTGAAAGTCTAAATATTTTAATGACGCAACCTTTGGTTCTGCACTTTCTGTAGATTGTGGGAGTTTGTACAGAGGAGCTGCAGGCGGCCCAACATTGGAACGGCCAGGGCATCTTAGACCTGATGCGAGGAATCCAAGTGTAAGTAAAACTGTGTGGAATCTGCCTTAAGCTGATTAACATGCAAAGTTTTAAATTGACCGTAGTAGTCATAGTGTTGTGACTAATCTATGTACATATATTGTTGCTTTTAATCTAAAACAATAAACTCGCAAGTAAAATAAAAATTAATACTGATTAATCAGATGTCAGTGGAATACCTTAATTAATAAATGAGCTAACCCCACTTTAGTGTGTGAGCTTATCTGTTTCATCTGCTTTTCTGGGGAATTTGACTAATCATGATAATGGTTAAAGGACAACACCCACCATGACAGTAACAATTCACCATATAGGACAATTACTGTAATTTAATATGATGTCTATTTTCATTTTTGCATTTGGGCCAGGCGAGGGTTAAAAAAAAAAAAAAAAACAGTCCCGAATGAATCCGGAAACTCGGCCGAAGAGTGCCGAAGTGTCATGTGACTTCAGTTACGTCTCCACCCAGAAGGCAGAAGGCAGGAGTGAGTTTCCATGGAGGTTTATGAGAGTGGGAGATAAAACTGCATATTTCCTGGTGCATTTGTGTGTACATATGGACCAGCGCTCTGATTTTATTTATTATTTATTTTATAACACAGCTGCGGACCATTGCTGCTCTCATTCTGCCCAGAGGAGCAAGCCGCGCGGCTCTGGCTCCCCGTTCTGCTGGTCACCTTTGAAGTTCCGAATGCGTGTCAGGGCTCTGCTCCATCCCAGCCTTGTTGCGGGGAGCACGCGCGCAGAGCTCCGCTGCGCGGCTGCCTTTTCTGTACTCCCGACCTGTCTGGTCACGGGGGGAGAGAATAAAAAGCCGATGCGGAAATGAATGAATTTGTCGCGATCAAGCGAATTAAACTAGTATGTCTACGTGGATGCTCGCTCAGAATGACAGACATCAGTGAGCGACAGCAGGATTAATCAACAGGCAGCTTTAGGGAATATTTAAAAATGCTTCGCTTTTTTTTCCCTCGCTCAGAGCAGCGGTCATGGAAGTTGATGAATGCTTATTATAACTCCGCCTGTAACTCCAAGGTGGTCACTTTAGTGACGTGAATGCCCATATATGGAGAGGAGCAGATTTTTCCTGGAGCTTCTGCTAAAATCTGCTATAAATCGTGAAATAACACATTTAGCGTTATTTCTCTACAATATAAATAAACGCTCCTGTATTATTTTTAAATAAACTAATAAATATTAATGGCGATGCAATTTGAAAACATGGTGGGTGTTGTCCTTTAAATAAATGTCAACAAAAATGATTATGTAGCATTGTATTTACACTGAAGGGAAAAAATGATTTGAATCTATTTTAAGGCTTTGAATCATAACACAATGGGTAAAACATTGAAGGGAAAAGATTTCTTTCACCATGGGTGTTGCTGAGTCAAAAGTAAGCAGGTTAGTTTTGAGAAATACTTTTAAAGTGATGAATGACGGTGTGTCTCGTTTGTCTTGTGACCAAACTTCTCTGGATTTGCAACAATTGAACAGAACAGCTTTACAAATAGTTGTTGGTTAAACTGAACTTTGTTTTATTTTATACAAACCAGATTCCAAGAAAGTTGGGGCACTAAACAAATTGTGAATAAAAACTGAATGCAAGGATGTGGAGGTGTCAACATCTACATTTTATTCAGAATAGAACACAAATCACAGATCAAAAGTTTAAACTGAGAGAATGTATCATTTTAAGGGAAAAGTCAACAAATCCCCAAAAAGTTGGGACAAGTCCATTTTTACCACTGTGTGGCATCTCCCCTTCTTCTTACAACACTCAACAGACGTCTGGGGACAGAGGAGACCAATTTCTCAAGTTTAGAAATAGGAATGCTCTCACATTCATGTCTAATACAGGCCTCTAACTGTTCAATCATCTTGGGCCTTCTTTGTTGCACCTTCCTCTTTATGATGCACCAAATGTTCTCTATAGGTGAAAGATCTGGACTGCAGGCTGGACATTTCAGTACCCGGATCCTTCTCCTACGTAGCCATGATGTTGTGATTGCTGCAGAATGTGGTCTGGCATTATCTTGTTGAAAAATGCAGGGTCTTCCCTGAAAGAGATGACGTCTAGATGGGAGCATATGTTGTTCTAGAACCTGAACATAGTTCTCTGCATTAATGGTGCCTTTCCAGACATGCAAGCTGCCCATGCCACAAGCGCTCATGCAACCCCATACCATCAGTGATGCAGGCTTCTGAACGGAGTGTTGATAACAACTTGGGCTATCCTTGTCCTCACTGGTCCGGATGACATGGCGTCCCAGTGTTCCATAAAGAACTTCAAATCGTGACTCATCTGACCACAGAACAGTCTTCCATTTTGCCACACTCTATTTTAAATGACGCCTGGCCCAGTGCAAACAACTGAGCTTATGGAGCTTGCTTAGAAATGGCTTCCTCTTTGCACTGAAACAAGTGTAACAAGTGATCTTATCTTTTATGGCATTTTAACACACCTGCAGTAAGACTGGTACATGTATTTTTTTTATTTTTGTATGCTTTGTATGTTTTTTATCGTTTTAATTAACTTGTCTTTTGCGTTATTGTACAGCACTTTGGGTAACCCTGTGGTTTTTAAAATGTGGTATACAAATAAAGTTGATTGATTGTAGAGTTTCAGCTGGCAACGGCGGATGGCACGGTGGATTGTGTTCACTGACAATGCTTTCTGGAAGTATTCCTGAGCCCATTCTGTTATTTCCTTGACAGTGGCATTCCTGTTTGAGGTGCAGTGACGTTTAAGGGCCCGGAGATCACGAGCATCCAGTAGAGTTTTACGGCCTTGACCCTTACGCACAGCGATTGTTCCAGATTCTCTGAATCTTTTGATGATGTTATGCACGGTTGATGATGATAACTTAAAAGTCTTTGCTATTTTACGCTGGGTAACACCATTCTGGTATTGCTGCACTATCTTTCTGTGCAACAATGGTGGAATTGGTGATCCTCTTACCATCTTGGCTTCTGAGAGACACTGACACTCTGAGAAGCTCTTTTTATACCCAATCATGTTGTCAATTGACCTAATTAGTGTTAATTGGTCTTCCAGCTGTTCGTTATATGCTCAATTTCCTTTTTCCAGCCACTTATTGCTACTTGTCCCAACTTTTTTGGGATTTGTTGACACTGTGAAATTTTGAATCAACATATTTTTCCTTTAAAATGTTACATTTACTCAGATTAAACTTTTGATCTGTCATCTATGTTCTATTACGAATAAAATATCAACATTTGCCATCTCCACATCATTGCATTCAGTTTTTATTCACAATTTGTTTAGTGTCCCAACTTTTTTGGAATCCGAATTGTATATCTTGAAATGTCAAATAAGACGTTTTGCTCATATTCCTTAAAGGTTTAGGTAATTTTAATAAAACGTACCCTTATTAGAGCAGCTCACAAGGTATCTGTTTAGACATATTTATTTTTTTATGCTAAAATAGGCTATCACTTTAGTTTAAAGTAGGGATGCACCGATACCAGATTTTTGAAAACCGAGTACAAGTACTTACATTAAAGTACTTGCCGATACCAAGTACCGATACAAGTACTAATTAATATTTTTTTAAATCATTCTAATTAACTTAAACTGTTTATTTTCATTAGACACTTCAAACATAAATAAACAAAGTACATTACTATTGGTAATCTGTAAAGTATGTCCAAACTTGTACAAAAAAATAAAATGTTTTACATTTGAACTCTTACATAGTCAATGAAATGAAATGAAACTGGTATCGGGTTCCTGTAGTATCGGAGCCCTTTTATGAGTACGAGTACGAGTAAACGCACATGGTATCGGACCGATACCCAATACTGGTATCGGTATCGGTGCATCCCTAGTTTAAAGTGTACAGAGCAGTTTTTTGAATACATTGAAATGAGAAGGCAAAGAATGGGATTATTTGTTCACTTATTAATGTTTGTGTTTGACTTTAAGTTAAAATTCACGATTGTCTTGTGTACAGAGCCGGCGGCCCTTGGCTAATCACAGACATGAGGAGAGGAGAAACTATTTTTGAAATTGATCCACACTTACAAGTAAGGCTTTAATCAAATTTGCACACAGGCAGTCGCTCCTGCATTGTTTTGATTTTATTAAGATACATCTCACAGAAATTATCAAATACTCGTACTGTGTCTTCACTTTTTAAGAGTATGTTATATAAGTGGTTCGTTTGAGATTGTTAAACTTGAGTGATGTTTTGCACGAGTTTATTTATTCCATTTTTGAAAATATCCATAAAATATCCATAAAAAATAAACTGTTATAATATAAATGGATTAAATGAAGCCCTTTTTAGGACAAGAAATTATGAATCGTATCTTCACAGTAATCCTAATAGCATGTAGAATCCTAATAGCATGTAGAAATCATTAAAACGGTTTTCATTGGTAAAGAATGTAGCTCGGACTTTTGTTTAAGCTAGTGTTAATGATTGCATATGTTTGCTCATCTAAGCAGGAGCGAGTGGATCAGGGAATTGAAAATGAGGGCTCTAATCTGAGTGGGGTCAGCGCCAAGTGTGTGTGGGATGATCTGAGTCGCCCACCGGACGATGAGGAGGACAGCCGATCGATCTGCATCGGATCACAGCAGCGCAGGCTCTCCAACAAAGGTACACTGACGTCTGACGCCTAAAGGATTAAAACGTAACAAGCTGCTTCTTGGGTTTTTGTAGTTGACAACAGAGTTATTTTTCTCAATTTGATAACAGATACAGAGCAGATCCGAGAGACCTTGAGAAAGGGGCTGGAGTTTAACAGCAAGACGGCACTACCACCTATCAGCAGCCAGAAGCAGAGTCTGGAGAGAGCTCCGTGAGTTCTCCTCCCACACATGAGCACATCGACACGGGGCTCGGCTCAGCACATGGGCTTCAGGAAGATAAGTCCCCCATCCTGTTCAGTGACTCATAGAGCCCCACTGACATCTGAGCCGTTACCATCATAGTTTTCAGATACCAGCATGCGTGGGTTTGTCGTTACTATGTTTCCACCTTTCTGTGGAATTTGTTGAGTCTTTACAGAATTTGTTCCATAAGAATTGCGAAATATCAGCGCATTCCTATTTACTGACGGGGCCTACCGTTTCCTTTTTTGTCATTTCCTTTCCCAGAAAATACGTGCGCTCATTAGTGACTGTACATCTTTAGAAATCTACTCTTGTGTTTTATTGTCGTTGTCGGTTTTTCAGGAGTCGCAAGGACAGTTTGGAAAGTGAAAGCTCAGCAGCCATTGTTCCTCATGAGTTGGTCCGAACACGGCAGCTGGAGAGCGTTCATCTGAAATTCAACCAAGAGTCGGGCACACTTCTGCCCCTCTGCCTGCGGTACGATACATTCTCACTATTCTCACTCCACTGGAAAATCACATATACCGGTACAACCAGCAGATTTATTTTTTTCAAGAGAAATACATTCTATGGGTGTGAGGAGATCTTGTGAGACTAAAATGTCATGAGACGTCTCGTGTTGTGAAGGCAGCTCGTTTCCTGCAGCCTCTACAGGCTGGTGTGTGCTGAGAGGAAGAGTCTTCACTTAAAACAGAGCAGACTTGAGTTCACATGGTGATCTGTCGACTCTGAAGCTGAGAAAATAAAGTTCAACCTTCTCATTAATCAGTTTTTATTTTTATTTTTTCACCTCAAAGTTTGATAGACTCTTCCTCTCAACTCAAACTGTGTCGTTTACGAAACCCTGAACCATATCTGTGTGGAAAATAATAATTACCACGCAAATAGGTTTAAGATTCACTTGATTCAGTCTTTACTTTTTACAACTCAGACTCTTACATATTACATATGGAGAAATTAAATTTCCTTATTTGGGTATGAACATTTTTACAATGTTAAAAACACTGCAGATTTATTTATTTTTAACAAAATATTAAAAACTGTGTGACTCTTGAGCAGGTTGTTCGCATAGAAAGCTTTGTCAGACTACACTGTGTATATAGTATAGTATATATATATATTATATCTACTGAATGTGTAACACGGAGTTGTATATCATACTGTTGTATTTAATTTTGCACAGGGGCAGGTTACTCCACGGGAGACATTTTACTTATAAAAGTATCAACGGAGACACTGCCATCACATTCGTTTCTACAGGAGTGGAAGGAGCTTTTGCAACTGAGGAGCATCCTTTTGCAGCACACGGCCCCTGGCTTCAGGTTTTTACATAACTAAAGTGGGACAAAAAGTATTTAGTCAGCCACTGATTGTGCAATTTGTCCTACTTAGAAAGATGAGAGAGGTCTAATTATCATCATAGGTACATTTCAACTACGAGAGGCAAAATTAGGAAAAAAATCCAGGAAATCGCATTGTAGGATTTTTAAAGTATTTATTTGTAAATTATGGTGGAAAATTATGGTGGAAAATAAGTATTTGATCAAAAGTTCAGCTCAATACTTTGTTACATAACCTTTGTTGGCAATGACAGAGGTCAAACGTTTCCTGTAGTCTTCACCAGGTGAGCACACACTGTAGCTGCTATTTTGGCCCATTCCTCCATGCAGATCTCCTCCAGAGCAGTGATGTTTTGGGGCTGTAGCTGGGCAACACAGACTTTCAACTCCCTCCACAAATGTTCTGGACACTGGCTGGGCCACTCCAGGACCTTGAAACACTTTTTACAGAGCCACTCTTCATTGCCCGAGTGGTGTGTTTGGGATCATTGTCATGTTGGAAGACCCGGACATTTTCCTTCTTCAATGGTCTCACTGATGGAAGGAGATTTTGTCTTAAAATCTCATTATACATGGCCTCATTGGTTCTTCCCTTAACACAAATTACCGTAGTCATCCTGTCCCCTTTGTACAAAAACAGCCCCAAAGCATGATGTTTCCACCCCCATGCTTCACATTAGATATGGTGTTCATGGGAAGCAACTCCGCATTATTCTTCCTCCAAACATGACGAGTTGAGTTTTTACCAAAAAGTTTTATTTTGGTTTCATCTGACCACGATATCCTCTTCTGGATCATCCATATGACGGGCCTGGACACGTCTGGCACTGCAGGATTTGAGTCCCCCTCTGCGTAGTGTGTAGCCTTTGTTACTTTGGTCCCAGCTCTCTGCAGGTCTTTCATCAGGTCCCTTCGTGTAGTTCTGGGATTTTTGCACACTGTTCATGATCATTTTAACCCCACGGGATGAGATCTTGTGTGGGGCCCCAGATTGAGGGAGATTATTAATGGTCTTGTATGTCTTCCATTTTCTTATAATTGCTCCCACAGTTGATTTATTCACACCAACCTGCTTTCCTATTGTAGATTCACTCCTCCCAGCCTGGTGCAGATCTAAAAAAAAAAATCCTGGTGTCCTTCAACAGCTCTTTGGTCTTGACCATGGTTGAGTTTGGAGTCTGACCGTTTGAGGCTGTGGACAGGTGTCTTTTATACAGATATAGTGGTCAAACTGGTACCATTAATACAGGTAACTAGTGGAGGACAGAAGAGCTTCATAAAGAAGTTACAGGTCTGTGAGAGACAGAAATCTTGCTTGTTTGTTATTGATGAAATACTTATTTTCCACCATAATTTACTAATAAATTATTTAAAAATATTACAATGTGATTTCCTGGATTTTTTCCTCATTTTGTCTTTCATAGTTGAAGTGTACCTATGCTGGAAATTACAGACCTCTGTCATCTAGAAGAACTTGCACAATCAGCTGACTAAATACTTTTTTGCCCCACTAAATCTTCATTCTTATCAGTTTTTATTCAGATTCTTTTAATTTGTTCGACTTTCTCCATCCTCCCTGCACAGATATTGCTGACTGAGGAGTTTGTGGAGCAAATGTTAGGGGATTTACTGGAGCTCAACACTCGTGATGAGGTATGTAAAACCTCTTTGTTTTGTTTTTTTACTTTCAGCTTGCATGCCTGTTTCACCTTAAGTATCTTACATGTTTGTTTAGACAAAGTTGCCCAAGGAGTACAGCTGGCCAGAGAAGAAGCTGAAGATTTCCATCCTACCGGACTCTGTGTTTGATAATCCATTGCAATGAGACTGAGACACTTCATGGACAATGCAAACCCTCCTCCGACAGTTCAACATCAAGAACAGTAGACCCTCCAGGGCCTGCAGGGAAACTCGGTTCTATCTACACTGCCTGGCCAAAAAAAAAAGTTGCTGCCTGGATTTAACTAAGCAAATAGGTACGAGCCTCCTATTGGAACATTACTGAATGGGCAACAAGTTATTTAACCCCAACTGGTGCAATGAGTTGCTTCTCATTTCTTAAACAACCATGTCTAAAGACACATTGCGTGGTCGTGGAAAAGATGTCAGTCTGTTTGAGAAGGGTCAAATCATTGTCATGCATCAACCAGAGAAAACATCTAAGGAGATTGCAGAAACTACTAAAATTGGGTTAAGAACTGTCCAACGCATTATTAAAAACTGGAAGGATAGTGAGGAGCCATCGTCTTCAAGGGAGAAATGTGGCCTGAAAAAAATCCTGAATGATCGTGATCTGCGATCAATTAAACGTTTGGTGAAATCAAATCGAAGGAAAAACAACAGTAGCACTCAGGGCTATGTTTAATAGTGAAAGTAAGAACATTTCCACACGCACAATGTAAAGGGAATTAAAGGAATTGGGACTGAACAGCTGTGCAGCCTTAAGAAAACCACTCATCTGTGAGGCTAACTGGGGAAAAAAAGGCTTCACTTCGCTAGGGAGCATAAAGATTGGACTCCGGAGCAATGGAAGAAGGTCATGTGGTCTGATGAGTCCAGATTTACCCTGTTCCAGAGTGATGGGCGCATCAGGGTAAGAAGAGAGGCAGGTGAAGTGATGCATCCATCTTGCCTAGTGGCTAGTCATAAATGCAAGATCTTGGTGAAAAATTTATGCAACACTGGATGGAAATACAGTAGATCTTGTGACATTGCAGAAGCTTATCGAAACAATGCTACAGTGAATGCATGCTGTAATCAAAGCTAAAGGCGGTCCAATGAAATATTAGTGTGGGACTTTTTTTTTTGGTGGCAGCTTTTTTTTTGTGCCAGGCAGTGTACCGGTATGTTCTACAGATCTACACCTTAGATTGCCAGAGACTCCTTCACTTCCGAAAATGATTCTGGGAATCGACAAAACATTTGACTGTTACTGCGTCCTCAGTCCAACCCTGCCGTTTGCAACATCTCTTTGAAGTTTGAATAGTTTTGAGATGATCAAATCAGTCTCAAACCAGCCTGTTCAGATGATTTACCTGAGAGAACCTTCCTGCGGGGCAAACTGCTTTTATTCTTTCGGTTAATCCAAAAACGTGCATCTTTAATGCAGCTGGGCGTGCATCCACAATCATCAGACTAAGGTCCATTAATAACCAGGTCACAGTTCTCAAAGCAAGTGCTATTTATTCCAGTGGCCTTAACAGAAAGGGACTAAAAGTCACAAGGTATCAGTGTTTTCAGTTACGCTTTTGTGTATAATTTTTACAAATGCTGGACATTTTCCTCTTGCGTGTTTGTGTTCACACCAAAGTTTTACCTGTTTTTATGTTTTGTGTCTCAAACATTTCTGTATTAAATAGGCTACAACCTATGAATAAGTATTATTTGCTGACACGTCTTATGAATCAAAATGCTGCTGGTGTATCCACCTCCACTCCCCGTGACAAGTACTTAACTCCATATTGGTTTTTTACTTTCCCTTCAAAAAAACAAACATTGTTTTATATTGTACAATTTCATACACCACTGTTGTAAATGCAAAAAGAAGTTTCTTTTTTACATTTCGAGATAAATCTTAAAAAAACCTGTTTATTTTAATGCAATGGGACCTGCTTGAAATTTCCTCAGTGCCTCGAGCTATAAAAGGCTACATATTTCCATTGACACGTTTCCGCATACAATCTCACTTGAATCACTGCTTTTAGCTGAAACCATCAATGCATGCCTTGTTAACCCTGAGAAGTTGACAAAACAACTTTTTTTGGTATCTTAGAACCCTTTTAAATAACGTTTAATGACATATTTATATTTGTTGGTGTTTTTTGTTTTGTTTTTTCAGGATGAGAAGAAAGTTTAGACGTTGAGTTTTATTTTTATGACTAAACTGACTGTATTTTATTTTTATGACTAAACTGACTGTATTCCAAAGTGCATTGAAAAGTTAAATAAATCTGAGTCATTAATTCAGAAGTAACATTGAACTTTTTTCTTTAAATCTTATTTGTCTAAGGAAAATAAATGCATCGTTAAGAAAATTTTGGTTGAGATTTTCAAGATAGCAATATAGAGATATTTATTTTTGCAGCCCTTGTGCTGGAGATAATTACCTAACAAATGTTACCGTTTGTTGTTTTCTAATCAAGTGAGCTATCTAACTTTTCACATTTTAATTACCGGTATTTGATTTTTGTCCAAAATAAAAGCAAAGATTTGTTTGAATTACTGTATTATGACCTAAGAAGCTTGTTTCTGTAAATTAGTTAAATATCTTGGGCTTACATTTGACCTCTACATTATTGTTTAAAAAAATGTGCTGAATTTATTTCCTAAACTCCAATGAAACAGTGATGGAAAAATTAATGGATATTTATTTACACTGAATTATTCACACACAGTATTTGCTTAATAGTTGGCCAGTAATGGATCAACCGATTCTTAAAAGAGTTTTAGGTTCCATCTTTTAAATGTTAATCTTGTATTTAAGCTCTGCATATGTTATTTTACTTCACAAACAAAAATTAATAGCCCTGTAAATGTGTCTAATGTACAACCGCACCAAACTGTAACCCAATACCGGTACTCTTTAAATTAACTGAATTAAAGCCATTTTTGTGTTTTCCAACTTGAGCTGTTTGGCGTCCATCTTGAATTGGGTTGGCTCCAAAAGTTAATCAGTTGTAGAAATGCTTCTAGTTTCCTGAACGATTCATTAAAGGTGCAGTTTGCAGTTTCTGTAGTGCAGTCTAAGTTTTCTAAAAAATATATTTTTAACATATTTCTTCACTTTGTCACTATCTCCTGACAGACTGATGTTAGACAAAGTAATCTTTGAAAAAACTATAGTCCCCTTGCTTCTCCAGGTGTTACTAAAAGCATTTCTAAAAAGCCACAGTGACCCGCCGTTAACCAGCCAATAAAAACAGAGTTTGTAACCAGCCAATAAAAACAGAGCTTGAATTTGAATCAGCCAATAAAAAAAGCTTGAATTTGAATTTCAGCAGAGCTAGGGGGAGCAGAGCCATATATGGCTCTGAGGGGGAGGGATCAGAATGCTTTGCTGAGTGCTGCGTTCTACAGAAACTGCAGACTGCACCTTTAAAACGGATTAGTTTTGAGATATTTTACCATACCATACATACCATTTTATTTATAAAGCACTTTAAACAGGAACAAGTCCACACCAAAGTGCTTAATTTTATTAACGGGCAGTTTGCAGTACTGTACCCCGAATATTTAATTGGATCGTTTAAACAAAGATCTCACGAGATCAGTTAGTGCTCAAAATATGTGCTGGGGATAAGTCTCAGCTACTACCACAACAAATTTTAGCTTAACATCTGTAGAACTGACTACGCTATAGCCATTTTGTGTTATTTTAAAAACAGTTAGCTGTGGCAGCTATCTTGAGCTGTGTTGACTCCAGAAGTCAGTCATCCAATCATATGTATATGTATGCTTAGATGTCTGTATGTTTATCTGTCTGCCCGTCCATTACTTCAAGCTTCATTAAAACAACTTCTCCTCCCCTCGGCACTGGCTGCCCTCAGGGCTGTGTGTTGAGCCCCTTCCTGTTCACTCTGCTCACACTGTGCATCTACCCATCCAGGTTGTCATTATGTAAAGTTTGCAGACGATACAGCAGTGGTGGGGATGCATCACAAACAACAATGAGTCCAGTTACAGGCAGGAGATGGACCGAGAGCTGGTGCAGGAAGAACAACCTTACATCAATATGAAGAAGACAAAGGAGATGGTCATGTATTTCAGATGGAGCAAATTCACCTACATCCCCCTGAACATAGAAGGATCTGCGTTGGAGGAAGTGGTCTCTAAGTACTTGGGTGTGCACCTGAATGAAAACCTCAGCTGGGGAAACAACACTACCAGCCTCATCAAGAAAGCACATCAGTGATTCTACTTCCTCAGATGGCTGAGGCGAGCTGGACTGGGAAGCTCAGTCCTCACCTCCTTCTACAGGTGTGCAGTGGAAAGCATCCTGTGCTCCTGCACATATGTGGCATGGAGGCTGCACAGCTACAGAAAGAAAAGCTTTGCAGAGAGTGGTGAAGGCTGCACAGAAGTCTGTTGGAGTCGGCCTCCTCACCTTCACATCAGGGGCGGCCGGCCAATAGAGGGCGCCAGAGCGCCGCCCCACTGCCACTGGACGTTCTGGACCATTTGACATTTAATACTTTTTTTTTAATTAATCAAAATGAAATAACATAAAAATATTTCGAAATATATGCATATATGTTTTTAGTTGTGTAGGATAAATAGTTTATGAGTAATGATGAGATATATTGTTTGTTTCAAAAAGCGTTTTCTGATTGGTGACGTATTTGCTGTTTTGGGGGCGCTCTTATCTGATCCATTGACTCTAATTATAGCTGGCGCATGCGTACTGATGCCACGACCTTACAATACAATGGGATCATTCTGGGCGTAGTTTTCACCGCCCTGGACAGTCCAACGTGAGCTGAACGTACAGAACAATGTACTTCCGGTCTGGTCTTTTTTTTGTTTGTTTTTGTCTGGGATTACAGAGCCATGCAGTGACTGAAGCAGGCTTGCTCAGGTACGTTATAAATAATTGAAAGCCCTTTATTTAATATCTATTTGCATTTCTGACTGATATGCCTCTCAGATATTAGAAGGCTCTGTGAAAAAAGCCTTCAGCTGACTGCAAGTGGGAAGTGATGAGTTTTTTTTTCTTTGTTTGTTTGTTAGCATGCTAGTGCTAGCCGCCTGGTTATTGTATTGGACTCTGATGGCTAAATTTATTTAAATTTGCTTATAAAAAATGATCAAATATTAATAATTTTATATACTAAATAAATGCCACTGGTGGTGTTCTACTATTTCTTAACTCTGTATTGATCTGGAGAATGAAAACAAAGCCCCTTGCAAGTAACTAGCTCCTATTAACATTGAATTATTAAGTATTTATACAGATAAAACTGTGCCATGGAAGTACCCTGATGCATGCTCAATAATGCTCATGTTAAATAATGACGGTCAGTGTTATGACAGCCTGCAAACTCTCTTGTTCTACAGATAAAAAGCACAAATATAACTGTTATCCCTGTGTTTACTGTAGTGGGCTGGGCACCACAAGGTTAATAATAAAATAATCATATGTCTAATACTTATGTACTCTAATACTTAATACTAAGTCAGTCTTATTTATCGTATCACATTATATTATAACATTCATATATAATATCAAGTTGTTTGGTTTACTAGGTTGTTGAAATAACATAATCACAGTAAAATAGATAATTTTTCTTCCCCATAAATCAGTTATTTAAAATCTAATCTGGAATCATTTCTCCTTGTTAGATTTCAGTTGACCTGTTTAAGTTGGGCCCAAATTTGTTATTATCTTTTGATTTATTTTTCATTGAAATTTAATTATTTGTTAGTTTATTTTTGGAACTATTAAATTGAATTATTTGGTGGATTTTTGAACACATTTGTCCTTGTTTAAGTCTGGGCCCTCACAATCCATATACAAATAAAAACATGAACAAACTTTACAGTATACAAACATAATTATGCATACTTCTACACATGTTTAAAAAAATTAAACAGTTTATGGCACCCCCCCATAAAAAAAATCACCAGCCGCCACTGCTTCACATGCATTTACACCTCCAGATGCAGGAAGAGGGCCACCTGCATCATGAAGGATCCCACTCACCCAGCACCAGTGGTGTAGTCTACCTGATATGCGGGTATACGGAGTATACCCATTAGAAAAGCTTAAGAATTTCAGTATACCCACTTAAAAGTGCCCGATGATACATGACATATCATTGGACACGTGTCATTGATACGTTAAACTGCAGCTAAACGCTTACGCAACAATCTATTGGTGTGCAGCGCTTGTTTATTGCATTCCCTTATCCAGCAAACTAGTGTATAATTCTGTACTTAGTACTTAATTCTTAACATGCTTTGCTTTGATACTGTTTTATAAATTCTATAACATGTTTTTAATACAAAGCCAACTGTTGGGCAAAGTTTGTTGTTCATTTATTCAAATACAGTAGAAGCATCAGAGAAATTTGGAAATGTTCAATATGCTTAAAAATCTAAATGAATTGACGATTACATTGTACTAACCAGTGTAGGCCTACTTCGGTTTCTAAGCACAGTACTGTATACGGACCGACCGTAGTAAAGTTAGTTTTACGTTGGACAATGGACATTCGCGCTCCGTGGCTTCAATGGTGTCCAACGTCCAATGTAAAACCTATCCACTATGTCCACTGTATACCCACTACAAAAATGTAGACTACACCGCTGCCCAGCACACTCACTTTTTGCCCAGCTCCCCTCAGGCAGAAGGCTGAGGAGCGTTAAGTTTTTGATATGTGTTGCTGACTATCATGATGCTGATCATGCTTCTGATTATTTCATGTTGCTATGTTCATTGGTCCTCATCTGCTCACGCAGACTCACGTTCGTGCTGCTGTTGTTTTGGCGTGTTGTTTTTGTACGATTAGTGCTTAGTGTATTCTTAATCTTGTGTATTCTTAGTTTAGTAATAATAATAATAATCATTTTATTTTAAAGCACCTTTCAGGACAACCAAGGACAATTCACAGCAAGAAACATATCACAGAGATTGTGTAAAAACAAACAAACAGTGCAAACATCAGCAGGAACAAATTGAAATATAAAATAAAGAATATAAAATACAAAATAATATATTTAGTAACGGTAATGATAAGCTAGTCTAAAGAGATGTGTTTTCAGAGCAGTCTTGAACAGGGAAAGGGAGGTGGTGTTTCGAAGGTCTGGCAGTAGAGCGTTCCAGAGGTGAGGGGCAGAGCAGGTGAAGGCCCTGCTCCCCATGGTGGAGAGGCGGGCAGAGGGTACATGGAGATGTAGTGAAGAGGAGGATCTGAGAGAGCGTGATGGGATGGAGATTTGTAGGAGGTCAGATAGATAAGGAGGGGCAAGGTTGTGGATGGCTTTGAACGTGAGAAGTAGAATTTTGAAGACAATGCGTGATTTAACCAGGAGCCAGTGGAGCTGCTGCAGGACAGGAGTGATGTGGTTATAGTAGGAGATTTGAGTGATGACACGGGCAGCTGAGTTCTGGGCCATCTGTAGCTTGTGGAGAGATTTGTTGGGGAGGCCATAGAGAAGGAAGTTGCAGTAATCGATACGGGAAGTCACAAGACTGTGCACCGGGATGGCTGTGGAGCGGGGTGTGAGAGAAGGACGGAGACGGTTAATATTACGGAGGTGGAAATAGCAGACCGAGTAATATTGTTGATGTGTGAAGTGAAGGAAAGAGTGGTGTCGAGGATGACACTGAGGCTCTTGACCTGAGGGGAGGGGGATAGCAGAGAGTTGTTAAGGGGGACGAGAAGATGTTCTGCCTTTGAAATAGAGTTTAGTGAATGTACAGTAGTATATTCTAAGTTCATGACTCGGATCTTACTAATGTTTTTCTTTACAATTTATATTTTTGTTGGATGTAACTGGGATCCTGTGTACATAGTTTTCTTTCACCTCAAGATGAGAATAACAAAAAATAAATAAAATATATATATACAGCAAGCCCTCGAGTTACGTCAGGGATAGGGACCTACGGGTGTGACTTAGGTCGATGTTGTCGTACCTCGCGGACCAAAAACACCTGCCTGTCGTAGGTCCGCGTTTCTGACATAGGTCGCGGCTATACCGCTAACGGAGCGCCGCACACATATTTAACGGCATGAGACTGAACAAGCAGACATACTAGGCCATAAACATGCACAGAACTTTACATGTACAGTAAATGAATACTGTACAATAAATAAAAAATATAATGTCTTACTTTGAGCTGGTCAAAGCCTGCCTTCGTCTTTTAGCATCAGCTCGCACCCGTCCGAGCTCCCCCAGCTTCCTTACGCTCCACACGCACACACGTGGTCAAAACTGTTTAAAAGAAGGACTGTTAGCTTCTTAACTTCATACATTTGGAGCCAGAAAAAAAAAAAACTTACTGAAAGCCGTTTCTCCGCGATGTTCCTCCATCCAAAACAAGCTGCTCGGGGTTAGCTACGGTTAGGCCCCGCCATTAGCAGCAATGGTTAGCATGTCAGTTCATTCAAAAAGGCTGTCGGCTTTGTATCTCCGCGTTAGCTCGGTGTCCCCCGACATCTTAGGCTGCCAGGCGGACATTTGCGGCGAGCTCCCGGCCGCAGATGGCCCCTCCGCGGCATGTCGGCTCGGTGTCTTCGCCTGTGTTAGCTGCTGTCGTTAGCATGTCGGGCGGCGTTGTGGGAGCGATCGCGGGGCGATCCGCGGCTGCTCCTCCGGGCCTGAGACGTCCACAGAGTTGACCGAGTGTTTCCAGCTAATTTATCCGTATGAGGCAACCCTGATCGGACACACGGTCCTCTAGAGCCAGCTGACAGGAGCCTCTATTGTGGAGCTCCATTGACCGGACTTGACAATTGTAAAATGGCGACCGGAAACGACCGGAAGTTGCGTAAATACGATAAAATTGTAATAAAAACATAATATTAATAATTATACTTTATTTATAAAGCCATTTAAAACAACCACAGCTGCAACAAAGTGCTGTACACATGAAATTAATAACATTTAAACACAAAAAAATATATATATATTTATAAGACTGAGCTGAACACAGCAACTCAGACTGAGGAAGTCTTTCGGACGAAAGACGAAACGTTTCTACATTTTTTTTTTTTTTGCTTTGTTTTGTTT